>JADBJO010001880.1:197500-202500 GCA_016801955.1 Conus betulinus
CACACAGTCATTCCTGTTCCCCATTCACAGCCACACAGTCATTCCTGTTCCCCATTCACAGCCACACAGTCATTCCTGTTCCCCATTCACAGCCACACGGCTCATTCCTGTTCCCCATTCACAGCCACACAGTCATTCCTGTTCCCCATTCACAGCCACACGGCTCATTCCTGTTCCCCATTCACAGCCACACAGGCATTCCTGTTCCCCATTCACAGCCACACAGTCATTCCTGTTACCCATTCACAGCCACACAGTCATTCCTGTTCCCCATTCACAGCCACACAGTCATTCCTGTTCCCCATTCACAGCCACACGGCTCATTCCTGTTCCCCATTCACAGCCACATGGCTCATTCCTGTTCCCCATTCACAGCCACACGGCTCATTCCTGTTCCCCATTCACAGCCACATGGCTCATTCCTGTTCCCCATTCACAGCCACATGGCTCATTCCTGTTCCCCATTCACAGCCACACAGTCATTCCTGTTCCCCATTCACAGCCACACGGCTCATTCCTGTTCCCCATTCACAGCCACACAGTCATTCCTGTTCCCCATTCACAGCCACACAGTCATTCCTGTTCCCCATTCACAGCCACACAGTCATTCCTGTTCCCCATTCACAGCCACACAGTCATTCCTGTTCCCCATTCACAGCCACATGGCTCATTCCTGTTCCCCATTCACAGCAACACAGTCATTCCTGTTCCCCATTTACAGCCACACAGTCATTCCTGTTCCCCATTCACAGCCACATGGTCAGCAGTAACACTGCAGCCCTGGGACAAGCAAACCATAGAGAGCGCACATGTCTAGTGTTAATGAGGCATGGCACCAGAGGAGACACTGCTCTACTGCTGAGACACGTTGGTGGTGTTCAGTGGCACCTGTTCCGATACAGCACATGCACTAAGCCCCCTACTGACTAGAACAACTGCATAATCGCAGAGCCAGCATGTGTGAGCACCCCCATCGGAGGGTACCCCTACCTTCAGAATTTGACACTTTTTAAAAACTGATTGATGAGAATGCTGAAGATGACACTATGGAGTTTCATTCTGGTCTAAGACTGCGTGACAGGGTTGTACTCTATGCTCACGTTCATGATAGACCCCAGAATCAACCAGGCCTGAGAGATACAAGCACATGCAGGATTAAATCCTGGAGAGTTCTTCGCTACCCAGACAGGCCTGGCCTTTATACTCTGATGTAGTTTTGAGTACACCGTTCTGTTCCTCCCCCCTCCCTCCCCCCCTCTCCCTGATTTATCACACACTGCACACACCCAAGTTGCTAAAGGTCTAATGCAAATAACTTGTAAGATTTGAAGATTGGAGATCGCTACATATTCAAGTCTCAAAATCAGTCTTTTTTGGTCAGAATAACCCAAATTCCTGATATTCTTTGGGACTAAAAAAAGTATAAGCACACTTTGTGGCCTATTGTTTTCACCTCCAAACCATCATCAGACACAGGCCCTTTTGAGGACATCCTAAGTGTTCTCACTAGGTCATGGAAACAAGCACAACCCCAGCACACACACACACACACACACACACACACACACACAAACACACACACACACATACATTACTACACATACTGGTTTGGTGGGAGCTGTTCGTATTGCAGGATCTTCTCCTTTCAGACGGGCAAGACGTGCACTGAGGTCAGTGTCTGTTATTTTCTGCTCTGCAATTAATAACACAAGACATAAACAGATGAATAACGGTGATAAAAACAGTGATAATTCAAAATCTTCTTCATCTATCATTTACTTCACTTCCTTGATTTAATGTGAATGTGGATGTGGGGTTTCTTTTCTGTTGTTGCTGTTTATTTGTGATATATCTGAAAGAAAAAATAGGTCCTTCAGCAAACCAAAACAAGACAAAAATGAAATCTCAAGTATACATTTCTTGACCAATACAGACATGTTTATGAATAAATAAAGTATCTATCACATCTGAATATGTAATTTCTAAATCCAAATTTTCCTGGTTCAGACAATCTCTTAAAACTTTTGGTCAGCATAAATAAAAGTTAAAACTGTCTTGCAGTTTTCTTTTTTCTGCAACACACACACACACACACACACACACACACACACACACGCACGCACGCACGCACGCATGCACGCACGCACGCACGCACGCACGCACGCATGCACGTGTGTGCGCGCGCGTGCGCACACACACTCTCTCTCACGCACACATAGACACAAACATATACAAAGATTGTTCATTAGGACTTAATAAAACTTTACCTGTGATCAATTTTATTTTTCATACAAGATCAACTTCTAACTGTTCATAACTGAACACAAGTGTAACATGTATTCACATGATCTCAGGTAAGAAATGGCAGTTACTGTGACAAGCAGATTTCCAATCAGCTCCAGTGATGACACCCACGGACTTACAACTACCACAAAACAATGTCACCAGCAGTAATATCCTGACATTTACCTGAAAATGAAAATGAAATAAGCATTACTTTACACCTTCCTTTTCGTTTTTTGTGTGTATTTTGGCTTAAAATATTTTGGCTAGCATGAATGGATTGACAGATCCAATCGGCATTATTTGGTCAAAGTTGAAATTTGGATAAGCCTTAAAAAAAAAAAAGAATTCAGCTCTCTGTAATTTTGGGTGAAACAGACTCAAGTACAGAAGTAACAGAGAGTCACTAATGCACAGGAGATTGGCTGTCTAGCTTTGGAGAAATTCTTCTGCATTTGATGGAGATTCTCTCTGAAGCTGATCACAAGAGACAAGTGGGATGAAGAGTGTTCTTTGAACAAAAATAATAATATTAGCCATCATGGTGCACGGTGTGGGTTTGAAACATGTATGATTTTTCAGCCATCCTAGTTTAACATACGGTCATGGTTAATTCATTATAGGCGTTGCTCATAATTTCTAAACAATACTGAGGGTGCCTGTATTTCTCAGGGATGGTTAAAGGCAATATATACAATGAAAGGAATTGTAGAAAACACAATGATGCTTGATGCAACAATACATAATGAAAGGCAGTGTTGTGTACAGCCCTGCCATGAAGTCTCTGGCCGAAATGGTCCTCCACAGCATCGTCTTCATCACCCTCACTGATCATCATGAAATGCTCTCTGATCTTGTGGCTCTCCATGCTCTGCTCACACAGTGACCTCGCTTTCTTTCCTCTCCCCACATGGATACCAGCTGTGAGTTGTGTAGAGACTTCAGTGTCGACAGCATTCATGGAAACAGCTACTGCATGGATGCTGTGCACTTTCAGGAGAGGATCACTGACTTACTACTACTTCTGTGCAAGCAAGCACTTATACTATCAGCAGGTAATGTAGGAGGTGGCGTCTCCTGCATACTTTGCACCATAACTGGCATCACCAAAAACCAAGGGAAAGTTGTTGTTGTTGTCGTACCCTGGCTAAAAGACTCCAGGGATCATCCGAACAGCTGAAGTACTTGAACACTATGGTACAAATGCATCAGCTGGGGATGAGAACATTATGCGTGGGACTGTTTTTGATTACCCTGCCACGTGGGCAGCCACACTCCGACTTCTGAAGGTACCAAGGGAATGACTCTGCTGCAGTGCAGCGTCTCCTCCGACAAGGTGTTCCATGGCAACCTGATGGTGACTGTTCCCTGTGGAGTGTACTAGACCAATTTGAAAGTGGCTGTGTATAGGAGAGCTTGAACGAGTGGGATGGAGAGTAATGTTACTAAAAAAGCGTGGAAGATCAGGTGACAGCAACAAACAAACAGTCCCTGTCACAGGCTTCTGTATAATGATGTAGCAGCTCATCATGCCTTTGTACACATTACACGAGTTCAGAATATAATTTACAAAAATTAGTGATCTTTTTTGGCTTTTTACCAGTATAATCAGTACAAATGGCTACTATGTTGAGAGAAAAAAAGTAATTCTTCATGTCAAGTGCATGAAAATGATGACACAATAAACATCACAGCAAATGAAAACAACAATAAAAGAAAACAAAACTGACAAATGCATTCAACAATCTTCTGGCCCCTGACCTTGCGGTTTTTCTTTGAGTTTCTCCAGTCTCTGGGCTATTTCTCGATCAGGTTTGTCCAGGGAGGCAAATTTTGGGTTCGGTTTGTTTGCTCCAGTTTTATGCATGCCCCCTTTGGCAGCGCCCTTAGTTTCTCTCTTTGTTCTAAAGCTGCGACTCGTCTGCAACAAAACCATTTTTTTTTTCTCCGATTAACACATAAAACGTTTTGTGAACAAGTAAGACATTATTCATAATTTGCAATACAGTCTTACAATATGCTTTACATTTTTTTTCTTTGTAATGAAAAAAAAAAACCCCACTTGCAACAGCACAAATGATAGTACTGAAAAATAAAACCATAAAAAATAAAGTTTATTTGAACACACACACACACACACACACACACACACACACACACACACACACACACACACACACATTCTCTCTCTCTCTCTCGCTCTCTCTCTCTCTGAAAGTGAAATGCTAACAGTGCCAAGTTTACACACCATTCATTATACACAATCCAAATTTAAGATGACAGAAGGAGAGAAAAAAAAAAAAAAACATCACAGAAGGGAAAAAAAAAAAAAAAAAAACATCAATCAGAATGACTGCTTTTCAGCTGTAAACATCAAGATGTTTCCAGATGGAGAAATAACCTTCCCCAACAGCTGCTGATTGAACTTCATGTAGAGCTACAGATCTGATTTACACAAACAGCTAATTTAATGCATTGTACAATAAAAATATACTTTATTTTTGGACAAAATGCATCTTTTTTTTTTTTAGAATCAAGGGTAGAGAGCTACAATTCATGTGATATATGAAGTCCAAAATTTATTAAGCACCACCAATAAGTACTTACTTTTTGTATGCTTCAGGAGGAGATATTCTCCCTTTCTCCTCAGCTGGGGCTTCCCTGTGTAACACACACATGCATGCATACACACATGTGCACGCACATGAACATGCACA
>JADBJO010001880.1:207500-227500 GCA_016801955.1 Conus betulinus
TGCAATTCTACAGAAGTAGGTAAACTATTAGCGGCTATTTAATTTTCGTTATTCGCTGACCTAGAAGGACTTAAGGCTGGAAATTGATTCTTAAGGCTGGAAACTGATTCCTGATTATTTTGTTCATTTACCCGGTTACATTTGTTTTCTTGAAAATCCAAAGTGTTTTCTACGTAAGCAGAAGTCATGTAAGTGATAGTAATTCTGTTAGAATATTTCTAAACATCTCACTTTAAAAAAACAAACAAACAAACAAAAAACAGCCGAGAAAGATGGAAAAAAAAAATTAATTCCAAAAAATCCTTAAAGGATCCTTCCCCCCGGGGATACCAACAAACACCCTTAAACACCCCGTTCCCCAGGGACAGCAACAAACACGTACCCTTAAACACCCTGGGTCCCCCAGGGACAGCAACAAACACCCTTAAACACCCCGTCCCCCAGAGACAGCAACAAAAACACCTTAAACACCCTGGTCCCCCAGGGACAGCAAAAAACACCCTTAAAACACCCCGTCCCCCAGGGACAGCAACAAACACCCTTACACACCCTGGTCCCCCAGGGACAGCAACAAACACCCTTAAACACCCTGGTCCCCCAGGGACAGCAACAAACACCCTTAAACACCCTGGTCCCCCAGGGACAGCAACAAACACCCTTAAACACCCTGGTCCCCCAGGGACAGCAACAAACACCCTTAAAACACCCCTGTCCCCCAGGGACAGCAACAAACACCTTAAACACCCTGGTCCCCCAGGGACAGCAACAAACACCCTTAAACACCCCTGTCCCCCCAGGACAGCAACAAACACCCTTAAACACCCTGGTCCCCCAGGGACAGCAACAAACACCCTTAAACACCCCTGGTCCCCCAGGGACAGCAACAAACACCCCTAAACACCCCTGTCCCCCAGGGACAGCAACAAACACCCTTAAACACCCTGGTCCCCCAGGGACAGCAACAAACACCCTTTAACAACCCCCCGTCCCCCAGGGACAACAACAAACACCCTTCAACACCCCTGTCCCCCAGGACACAGCAACAAACACCCTTCAACACCCCTGTCCCTCAGGGACAGCAAAAACACCCTCCAACACCCCTGTCCCCCAGGGACAGCAACAAACACCCTTTAAACACCCCTGTCCCCCAGGGACAGCAACAAACACCAGCAAAAAACACCCTGTCCCTTAGGGACAGCAACAAACACCCTTCAAACACCCCTGTCCCTCAGGGACAGCAACAAACACCCTTCAAAACCCCTGTCCCCTCAGGGACAGCAACAAACACCCTTAAACACCCCTGCCCCTCAGGGACAGCAACAAACACCCTTAAACACCCCGGCCCCCAGGGACAGCAACAAACACCCTTAAACATCCTGGTCCCCCAGGGGCAGCACAAACACCCTTAAACACCCCCGTCCCCCAGGGACAGCAACAAACACCCCTTAAACCCCCGTCCCCCGGGGACAGCAACAAACACCCTTAAACACCCCCGTCCTCCAGGGATAACAACCAAAACACCCTTAACACCCCCGTCCTCCAGGGACAACAACAAACACCCTTAAACACCCCTGTCCTCCAGGGACAACAACAAACACCCTTATACACCCCGTCCCCAGGGGGACAGCATCAAACACCCTTAAACTGAGCCTTCGAACTACAATGAACAAATTCATATTGAGAACCATATATTTAGTACACTTTTCATATATTTTCATACATATTGATCTGCAACATTAAAACTGTATCGCATTATTCCAAATATTGTGTACATTTTATTCACCGGAACATTGTAATGTATGGCATTGCGCCAATGTTTTGTACATTTCATAGATACTGAACCGGAACATAGCACTGTACTCTTTTAATTCAGACATTGTATGCATTCCATTCCTAAGAGACAGTATTATTGTATTGAATCACGCGAGATACTATGGAAATATTATGCGTATTGAAATGGAACATTGCACGCGTTACTACAAATGTTTTGTACATCTCATACATATTGAAATTGACAATCGCACACATTATTCCAGATACAGGATGCATTTCACATATTATATTGTGGAATATTACATTCTGTTGTTCTGAATATTGTGTGCATTTTTTATACATAACACACTGGGATTCCTTTGTACAAATGTAAGATTATTTCAAACTTAATTTAACGCAACATTGTACTGTTCCAGATACTGGGTTAATTTTATGTGTAAAAAACTGGAACATTAATTAACATTGTATTATTCTAACCATCAGGTGCATACCATATCAAATGATCTGGAATATTGTGTTCCAGTCACTGGATGCATATTAGGCATACTGAACTGGGGCGTTGTGTTGATCGAGGTATTAGGTGGATTCAACACATAGTGAACTTGAATATTGTGTTCTGTTATTCCAGATGATGAGCGCATTTTATACACAATGAACAGGAATATTACTTTGTATTTTTGGAGATTCTGGGTGCACTTCATACATAATGAACTGGGACAACAGCAGGTCTTCAGAGAAGAAGCTCCCTCAGACACGTGTTTTGGGCCGTGATTTCCTTGCACTCTGAGGGGCCGGGCCACATCCAGGTCGTAACCCCTAGATGTCCTTATGCAGTCAGAAATATTTTGGCACTGCTGGGATTCGAACCTGCACCTCCTGGGTGGTTGGGCGTCTTAAGGTGTGCCTTTTCTGAAGGATATCTTACTCATCACACGGTGGGAAAGTTAAACCATGTCAGGTTCACTTTTGTATTGAGCACAACCAGCCGGAACTCTTCAGCTGCCTTTAGGGTTCTGGTCCTCGTCTATCAGAAACTTAGCGCTGTTTCATTAGATCCTAGGCTGACGAGCCTGCAAGCCCCTCGCTCCGATCTCTATGGCGTGTACTAAGGCTTTGTGACCAGACTCTGTCAAGCTGCTGGCTGGACCGGCATACTTTTCTGTTTTGTCGTTGTGAGCTTGTTCCATCCTGCTTCTACGTGTTCACAGTCAGTCCACTCAAAAATAACTTGTTTTGATGGACCAGAGTGGAGTACCATATCCACTCTCATGCCACTCTTCCTGACGACGTCCAGATGGTTTCCCATTCTGGAAGGTCTGTTGAACACTTACAGCCTTCCACTCTACCCTGTCAACTCAGCTTCGTTGCTCTGGATATCACGGTTGTTGTTGCTGTAGTGTCCTCAGTGTCTGTCCGGCAGCGTTATTCCATGTACAATCTCTTGATGCTCTTAGCAGTGTCTGCATGTGTACCTTCCCTGGGTTAGCTCCGATTTGCATGAACCCAGGACATGTTCGTTCCACTGTTTGTTTGCCCCGAAGAGCGCGTCACATGGGGTCATCTATTTTCCCCGTTTCACCACATCCTTATATTGATACTGAAACATTGAATAGAATGATTTCGGTTATTAGATACATTATTACACGCACTCAACGTTGAAATTGTATTGCACTGCTCTGTGTCCTGGGTGCATTTCATACTTGCTGAACTAAGGCATTGTTGGCTACTGAACTGCATTGTATTACCCAAGATTCTGCGTTTGTTTCATAGATGATAAACTGGAACACACACACACACACACACACACACACACACACACACACACACACACGCACACGCACACGCACGCACGCACGCACGCACGCATGCACGCACGCAGGCACGCACGCACAGACACACGTGCACACTTGACTTTATTATACTGTAATGGTAATTTTTCTGACTTTGTTACAATGTAACAGACAGATTTCCGACTTTGTCATTTAGCGATGGTCAGATTACTGATTTTATCATCCTGTAATGGACAGATTTCTGACTTGAATGATAATGGCCAATTTCTGACTTTATTGTATTGTAATCCATAAGTTTCCGGCTATGTTAAATTGTAACAATCGGATTTATATCGTAAAGAAACTGTATTAACTAGACATCTGACTTTGATATATTGTAGTTGCCATTTTTTGGTACTTTCTTATATTGGATATAAGCAACATTATCCCTTTCTTAATGGCCATTTATTCACTTTCTTATATTGTAATGCCATATTTTTTACTCTGTTATATTGTATATTATATATATCTTTTACTTTGTTATATTGTAATGGCCAGATTTCTGAATTTGTAATGGCCAGGATTCTAGTGTTATCATAACGTAAAGGCCAGAGATTTTGATGTTATAGTAACGTAATGGCTAGGGTTCTGGTGTCTTGTATTGTAGTGGCTATAATTTTGATGTTGTTACATAGTAATGGTCAGAGTTCTCTCTTTGAACAATGTTTATTTCTTCAGGCCCAGCCCCTAGATATGAGGTCAAGTTAACATGAAACTAAAAGACACATAGGCCCTACATTACAACCAGTCAGGTTTCCAGCGTGAGACTGTCCACAAAGGTTTGCCTTAACATCATGACATTAGACAGAAATACGCCAAGCTTTCTAATATTGAAAATAGACCCATTTCTCAACAAGACTGCATATGGATTGACACCAAAGTGCAAAATGTGTACGGCCTTAGAAGATGTGTTGTATAAATGTGTTCTGTACAGTAATATAGGAGTTCTCTCTTTGCTACATTTGTGATATATTTCTCACTTTGGGAGACAGGGGTACAACCATTTAGCTGGAAATCACCCACGTGGAACTGTTTGATTCTTAGACTTACAGGAAAGAGAAACTGTAGCTCACTGTGTATGGCTGACACTGACGTTTCGTTATTCTGTTTTTGTGGGTGCGCATTTCACTAAGTGGTAAAACATCTGTAGAAGAGTGTGACATTATTTGCATTTGCATTCTGCGCTTATTCGTAAAAAAAACAAACCAACCATGGGTCACATACGAAACATGACCGGATATTATCTACATGTGTAATAGGCTGTACAAACCAGTGCGTGCTCACACACACACACACACACACACACACACACACACACACACACACACACACACACGCATATACACACACGCGCGCGCACACGCTCATACTATCATAAACTTTTTTTTTCTGAAAACAAAGGAAAATTGTTAAACAACAAGAACAACGATGAAAACAGCAGCTGTAGCAGCAGCAGCAGTAACAACAAGAGCTGATTAATAAATTAATGATATGAAATAACACACAGAAGAACCTCTTCCCTTCGGTCAAGTAAACCTATTTCAAACTGCCTGTTATCGCACCTCCAAGAACTTCGTGTTTGGCTCCCAATGCACTCTCTCCCTGAGCTGCTTTCGTAACAGGGTATTGCTCAGCTGTGTGATGAACTGGTCCCGCAACATTCTTTCATGTGTGTGGGTGAACTTTTCTTGGGCCTGTTTCCGTACCAGGTCCTGGAACGCATTGTTCAAGCGGTGCGAGAACTCTCTGACACCTTGCCCTGGATGCTGAATCACTGCGTGAAATTCGCAGGTCAGCGTATTTAGAGATCTCTTATCCCTGAACTCAGTGAGCAATGCTTCGAGAACTCCCTCTCCTGTCTTTGCGCCTTCGGATGAGAGGCAAGAAATCTCGTTCCTTATGGATGGCGATAAATTGGACCAGACAAGGTCCAGCTTTTCTGCCGCTGACATGTTGGGTCTGGAAGCCCATGTCGCCCTAATGGCTTTCTCAAATTCTGGGAGATTCCCATCCTTTCTTGCCGAACAGTCACAATTTGCTTGTTCCTCTCCGCCTTAAGGGCTTCAAGTTCACCCCTTAATCTGACAAGATCGTCAGCAGACATCTTAGAATAATACTAAGGCACAGAGTCAAAAAATTCACAGGCAGAACTCAAATGTATAGGTTACTACTAAACCCAACAATTTTAGTCACATAACAGCAAGAAGAAAATTAAAACTACAGAGCTTTACAACCATTTCCTTCGGCAATGGCTGAAAGAGAAGCACATCTAGTCTTCAACCAATTTAGAGCTTTCATTCACATCACCAATCCTTTGCAGAATGGGGAATAAGGGAGCAACGCAGGGAATCATTTGGTGCACGTTATTATTCAGCTTGCAGGCGTGACCAGACACACAGCTACATTAGCACAGACTTGCCAGGCTGGAGTGTTTTTGCTGTTTGTACTTGCTGCTGCCCGTCATCATTGCCGTGGCTGGTGGTAGACTACCCGCGTGGGGTTGGGTCGATCGATCCCTGTCGGCGACGCCGGATCTAAACGGACGGGGGCTGGGGTTCGTGCTTGTAGAGCGTACACTGACATTCATCCACACCCACAGGACACAGATCCCATGATTCGTTCTTGTTTTCCTTGTAGGTTTATTTATTCAGTCACACCAGCAACCCCCACGGCAGCAGCAGCAACCATAGTACAGTCTCCTATGCCAAACGGCCGATCGTTCACTTCACGCAGTGGCGAACCAAACGTCCTCTCTCCTCAGTGTCTCTGTGACAAAATCCCGACTCACGGGACGCGTGTTAGTCCACGCGTCTCGTGACAACATGAGTCACAAGCA
Organism: Conus betulinus; assembly: GCA_016801955.1. Taxonomy (NCBI): domain Eukaryota; kingdom Metazoa; phylum Mollusca; class Gastropoda; order Neogastropoda; family Conidae; genus Conus; species Conus betulinus. Next base: position 213,939 of record JADBJO010001880.1, read on the forward strand.
AATTTTAAACAAAGGGCGTGAGCGGATTGGATGTTTCGGACAATGGGGATGGTTCTTCTATAACGCTTTAAGCCACAAAGCAATAGCAGGGACCATCCACGCTGCGCGCACCTACCTACGGCGTACTAAGTGTGTCAACGCACGGGAAATTTAGAAGATTTTCCATCCGCTCACACTATCCTGCAGGTACTGCTTGTGTAAGACACACAAGAAGTCTTCGGGACTTCGTTGTCAGGTCACATTATTGCCCGCTTGTCTTCTCTCTCTCTCTCTCTCTCTCTCTCTCTCTCTCTCTGGGGATGCGAGTTGGTTGGTGTTTGGTACGTGAAGTCGCACATCCAATGCTCTCCGGATTATAAGTCTACTCTGATGGTGTAAGAACGATATACATCTCCAGATTTGGTCAGGTACTTCTGAAGAACGATGCCGTCTGGAAGCACCAATGTCAGGAAGACATGTGGCAGTGTCTGTTTCGTATTTCAGCGCTACATCTTAAAACGAGCGAGGCAGAAACTTGTTAAGCGGGTCGCCATGATAGAGTTGAAGCGCGGAGCAGACGGTGCTATGTTAGGCCTGCTCCTCTTGTATTTGTTCTGGGGAGGTTTTCTTCTCCAGTGTGGTGACATTGAGACCAACCCAGGGCCAAACACATCCCAGAGCAGAGACATGAGGCAGACCCGACTAGCCAGCGGAGGAACAGCAAGTCGTAGACCCAGCATGGAGAGACCTGGCCATCCCCTCGACGGAGCCTCAGTTTACCAGGGAAAGAACGTTCGCTTGCCGCCGTTATGTGCAATTAACTCCATGGAGCTGAAGTTTGACATTATGTGCAATTAAATTCCATGGAGCTGAAGTTTGACATTATGTGCAATTAATTATGTGCAAGTTTGACATTAATTAACTCATGGAGCTGAAGTTTGACATTATGTGCAAGTTAAACCCCACAGAGCTGAAGTTTGACGTTTTATGCAAGTTAAACTCTCTGGAGCTGAAGTTTGACATCATGTGCAAGTTAAACTCCATGGAGCTGAAGTTTGACATTATGTGCAAGTTAAACTCCGTGGAGCTGAAGTTTGACGTCCAGCTGGATGAGGTGAAGCAAGATCTGCACGCCCTGCGCGAGGAGTACGTTGTCATGCAGGGGGAACTGGGGAATCTCCGGGAGCAAGTTAGCAGTCTGCAGCAGCAAAACCTGGACCTGACGAAGAAGATTGAGGACTTGGAAAACAAAGCTGATGATCTCGAGGACAGATCCAAGAGAAACAATCTGATCTTTTAGGGATTGCCTTGGGCGGAAAGTGAGACCCCTGCAGATTGTGAAAATGTGTTGAAAGACCTTGTTACAAATAGATTGCAGTTGTCGCAGCACATCGAATTGACAGGGTTCATCGACTTAACAACTGGCAAGACTCCCCAGTGATCGCAAGGTGTGTGTTCTACTAACATAAGGTGGAGATCCTGAAGTCAAAGCGCACACTACAAGGCAGCAACGTTTTCCTAGGTGAGGACTTCTCCACTAAATTGCGTGATGTGAGGAAAAGGTTGACTTCCATCTCAAGAAAGTTAGGAGTGACAGCAAATGTTCGACGATGATTTTTAACTACATACTCATCGACGGCAAGCATTATACTGTAGGGGCTGACGATAGACTGGTTGAACTGAGGTGGGAACTTGCCGGTCCTGTAATTTAAATAGAAATGTGATCTGCACTAGGGAAAGGAACCCACACAGAATCGACACCGGCTGTGTCCACTCTGTGTTCAACCTCGTCAGCACGTGAAACTGGAAATAGAATGTGTTTTGATTCTGGTGAGAACTCGGTCATCCCAGTGGCAGTTAAAAATATCAACAACACAGACGTTGGTATGTTTTCTGGAAACGTCCATTCTACTGGAAATTACGTGTAGTGTCACGTTGACATTTATAATAAAACTTTTTTTTTCTTTTTTTTTCATTGGAATGTAAATGGATTACTTTCGAAAATGAATAATAACGATTTTTATTTCATACGTTTCTAGTTTTGATTTTGCATGTTTTGTTGAAACATTTGTTGATGTTTTTCAATCGCCTATGTTTGCTGGATACACTCTTTGCCGTGAACCCGTTATAAAGTTCACGGCACGTGGAAGGCGTTCCGGTGGACTGGTGTGTCTGGTGAAAAAAAGATATCTGTCCCTATGTTAAAGTAGTGGATGTTGCATCTGATTTGTTTTATGCCTTTATTATTGATAAATCCTTACTTGGCACAATGAAACAAGTCATGTATGTGTGCGCATATATTCCCCCAGAAGGCTCTCCGTATTACTCTCATTTTCATAAGGAAAATGGAGTTTCTTTGCTTGAAGAATGTGTGTGTGATTGCTTACTTTTATTTAAAGATGAAATGTGTGTGATTGTTGGCGGTGACCTGAATAGTAGAGTTTTAAATTTTTCTTGTGTGATTTTGGAGAGAAGACATATCTGTGTATGATGATCAGCATAAAAGTGGACCAATTCATGTTCGAAACTCTAAAGATACTGTGCTAAATGATTATGGAAAACTACTTCTCCATCTGTGTACTGCTATAAAATTGTGCATTTTAGACTGCGTGAGTAAGGGCGACCTTCAAGGTCGCTAACATACATATGTGATAATGGTTGCAGTGTTAACGACTATTTTTTGGTGTCTCTTGACATGTTTTCGATTATTTCTGATAGGTGTGAGATGTGCGTATCTGAGAAAATCGAGTCTATCATATGCCTGTGGAAATGAACCTCACTGTCTCATGTCATAGAACTCTGCACAATAAACAACAGGCGCTGTACGATTGAGAATTTGTCTGGAATGAAGATCACATATTGATTTGTTTAAAAATGCGATTTTTTCCAATGAAATGCGAGAACGTATGCAAGGGGCAATTAGTCTGATTGATATTAATGTTGACGAGGCATTATATGTTTTTTATTGTTGTGTGAGAGAGGCGACAGATAGTATGAAAAAGCAGTTTGCTCTCGGCACATATAAAAAAAAGAATAGTAGTGTGATACCAAATGCCGGGTCCGCAAAAGAAATGCTCGAAATTTATTGAAGAAATTCCGGTTTTTTTTATTTTTTTTTTTTTATCCAGACCTTCTCGTGAGTCCTACTGTAAGGCCAAGAGGGAACACAGATATCGTTTAAAGAGAAAGGAGAAACAGTTCCATGATGCTGTGTTGGAGGAATTATTACAGTCTGTAAATAGCCAAAAAGATTTTGGGATCGTATTCACAAAATTTCAAGAAAAAGGAAATAGCCTGTAAGTGATATTTGTTCAGAAATGTGGTTCCATCATTTCAGAGATCTACTGGAAGGAAAATTTGATTCCCAAAATGATATGGTCGGTGACAGTTACCTAAATGACAACGATTATGATGACTATCAAAATCGTCCCATTTCTAGAGAAGAAATTTTAATGGCTTTGAGAAAGCAAAACCTCGTAAAGCTGCTGGCCAAGATGGAATTATAAGTGACATAATAAAAACTGCTTGCCAGTCAAAAGTGTTTATAGATTTTTTGGTTTATTTTTTTTCAGCTCTTTGTTTGATAAAGGGATATATCCCAAATGTTGGTCAGAATCTATAGTGATTCCATTACATAAAAAGGCGATGCAAACAATCCTGATAATTACAGAAGAATTGTTATGTAATGTGTGCAGCAAATTATACAGTGCTGTTATTAACATGAGACTGCAAGAGTGGGTGTAAGAAAATAACATTACTGGAAAATATCAGGCTGGGTTTAAGAAAAACTACTTTACTATTGATCATATATTTACTCTGATGGCATTCATACAGAAACAGTTTTTGTTTAAATCGTAAACTGTATGTCGCATTTATTGATTTGGAGAAGGCGTTCGATTCGGTTAATAGAACTATACTGTGGCCCATCTTGCTTAAAAATAGTATTCATGGAAAGCTGTATGAATGTATAATAAGTATGTGTAACTGTGTAAAGGCACGAGTGCGAACTGGTGCTGCTATAACAGATTATAGTAACTGTACTTCTGGTGTGGAACAGGGCGATGTTTGTAGCCCAGTTTTGTTTTCGTTAGTTATAAATGAATTAACACAGGAAGATATACATTCTGGAAGGGATGGTGCACATTTTATAATGAACTTTTGGAGATTTTCATTCCGCTTTTAGCTGATGACGTAGTCTTGGTCCCAGAGACACCAATTGGATTACATACTCAATTAAAGTCCTTGCAAAGAGCTACTGATACATTACAACTAAAAGTTAAAGTAAAAAGCACGTCATCGTATTTAGAAAGGGCGGGTATCTTGCAGCGAGAGAAAGATGGACTTGCAACGGATCTATAAAGTCTGTTAATGCAGTTTCGTCTTTGCCAGCAAAGATTCAGTCAGTAAAGCAAAATTCGCATTGCTGTGAATACTAAAGAAACCATCATTACTTCATAACGATTCTCTTACCTTGTATTTGAAGCTATTTGATTGTCAAGTTCAGCCGACGGTGCAATATGGAGCTGAAGTGTGGGTCTGGATGCTGCTGACATTGTGAAAAAAAATCCATCTGTTTGCTCTAAAGAAATTTACCAGTTTCTTGGGGTATCGTTACAGACACCAAATGATTTGGTATATGGTGAAACAGGTAGACGTGTATTCGATATTGGTTAAAAATATTACAGATGCAAGATCACCGGTTACCACGGCAAAGCGTCTAGAATGCTGTTAGAGTTGGACAGTAGAGGTAAGAAAAACTGGGCAACAAACGTAAGAATGAAACTGTGTGTGAATACGGATTTGGTTTTGTATGGCTCAACCAAGGTGTTGGTGATATGAATGTTTTTATGAAGGTGATCCGAGAAAGATTGATTGATTTGCAGTTGGCAAAATTGGAACACCCACCTACAAAACAGTGAGAGATTTGAATTATTCAGAACGTATTGTCATTTACGCTGTTTACCAGTTTATATGTCAATGAAAAGAGACAAGCTTTTCAAACACGTTATGACTAGATTTTGAATTGGTGTGTCTGATATTGCTAGTCATTACTTTCACTATAGAAAGCTATGCGAAAGAATTTGATTTGTTCATTGTGTCGAAATGCAGAAGAGGAAGAAGTTCATTTTGTGCTGGCTTGCCCATGTTAAGAGATCTTAGAGAACAATTCATCCCACAAAAGTATTTTCACTATCCTTTTCTGTTCAAGTTTGTTGTTGTTAATGGCATCACCAAATGAAAGCACCGTTAAAAAGTTAGCTATTTATTTATGTAAGGCATGTAAAAGGATAAGTGTTTATGCAACATTAAAAGACCAACATTCATGTGCGACTTAAAATGTATATCCCGCTTTTAAGGGGCTATGGCCTTTACGAATAAAACAATAGAGTCGTCTCTCTCTCTCTCTCTCTCTCTCTCTCTCTCTCTCTCTCTCTCTCTCTCTCTCTCAAGGCCCGCCCCTCTGCCTACTCCACCTACGTCCCATTCTTTTCTACAACCCCAGTGCAAACATGCCCTTGACCTATATACAATAAAGTACCCCCCCCCCCCCCTCTCTCTCTCTCGCTGTATGTGTGTGTGTGTGTGTGTGTGTGTGTGTGTGTGAGAGAGAGAGAGAGAGAGAGAGAGAGAGAGAGAGAGAGAGAGAAAATTATTTACGTGGATGAGAGAGAGAGAGAGAGAGAGAGAGAGAGAGAGAGAGAGAGAGAGAGAGAGAATTATTTACGTGGATAAGAGAGAGAGAGAGAGAGAGAGAGAGAGAGAGAGAGAGAGAGAGAGAGAGAACGTGCACGTGAGAAAGCAGAAAAGTCATGGCACACCGTTCCATTAATTGCCTTTTTACGTCACAGCGACAGAAAGACAATGAAATGTCAGTGCCTGGACATCCAAGTCTGGCGACACTGGTGTACCACGCGCGCTGTTGTCAGGAAACCGACCACCGACAAATCCTTTGTTAAATCCGCTGTTTTACTGCCGACACTGGAAGGGTGATTACTTTAAATGCCAGAGGAGATAGCACGAGTGTCTTCGATGTCATTAATTGAATGAATTCCAACACACATAAAGCAAATATATAAAGTGTCGACCGACATACTTTTCTTGGTCTTATCTTCTGGGGAAGGAAATAACAGATTGCATTGACATGGAGACTACATCACGGACTCACTCTCTCTCTCTCTCTCTCTCTCTCTCTCTCTCTCTCTCTCAAACACGCAGACGCCTACGCGCTCCCAACAGAGCTCTCTCTCTCTCTCTCTCTCTCTCTCTCTCTCTCTCTCTCTCTCTCTCTCACGCAGACTCTCTCGCGCTCCCAAGACACGCACGCAGACGCGTACGCGCAGAAGAGAGAGAGAGAGAGAGAGAGAGAGAGAGAGAGAGAGAGAGAGAGAGAATCTGAAATCTTCTGAAATCTTTAATGATAACTGAATAAGCATTTCAATACTTTTTTTCATCAGGTCCTCAAAAACAAAGCAAAATCACATCACAAATGAAACAAAGACCAGAAAAAAGAGCAGTAAGAGTATGTTAACAATGATATCAGCTATGACAATACAAGAAATGATATTAATCGGGATGCAACACACAGAGAGAGAGAGAGAGAGAGAGAGAGAGAGAGAGAGAGAGAGAGAGAGGAATGGCTGTCCTTCATCTCTACTTGCAGGGACCTGTGAAAATCCCTGGCCGCCCAATCGTCCGTCACATCACCTCTCGGACCTCCAGTCATGGGCAGATGAATGACATCTTGTTTGTCCATTTACACCTAGTATGGTAGGACGCCGTCATGCAGACCCCGAGGATTAGCGTGAAGTTCTCTCGTCTTTGTGGAGAAACGCAAAGCACAGGAAAGCATTCACAACAATCCCGAAGATGACAGTCTGGGGGTGGGGGTTGGAAGGGGGGGGGGGGGGGGGGGGAGCGTTGGGGGGGGGGGGGGGGGGGGGCGGGCAAGCAAAATGTAACCTCTCCTCTCCTATCTGTCTTTCTGTTGCCCACATGCAGTTTATTGTGGCTGCACAGGTCATGGAGGGGTCACTGTGAACTCTTTCTTCTGTTTGCCAGCATATTGTTCTGTGTTTGTCGCGGCTTGTCATTTGGGCGTAGGGCCCTATATTGTCCTTTTTGTCCTGTGTGTCACAATCTTGACCTGATTTTCTGTTCGTAACTAGGCTGACGTGGTTTCCTACTGTGCATTCTAGCTTCCTGTTGGTCAATGGACTTTTTTTTTTTTTTTTTCTTTGCCTCCAGTTTGCCTTGTTTTTTTTTTTTTTTTTTTTTGTCACGGCACTAACCGTTTTTTTTCTGTTTCCACCATATTGACCGGTTTTCCTGTTTATCAGTATACTGACCTCGTTTTCTCTTTGCGCCATATTTTCCTCAACAGACGCCGCTTTGTGGTGGTGGTTTTAAACATCGTTAGAAATCAAATAAACAGAGACGCACAATTCAAATCGTGACCGGTCTTTTTGTTGTTAGAATTTCACCTGTAAAGTCACCTCTTAACAAATTTTCCATCAGCTCACACTTACAGGCCGTCCATCCCTCTGGTCTACACTTACTGGTCCACGCATTTCTCTCCAGTTCATATTCCCTCTCCATCACCGCACCTCACTGTCCACCCCCACCCCTCTTCTCTGCTTTCTACTGTCGGAAGCTCATTCATCGAGTTTCCACTCAAAAGAGACACTTTGGGCAATATACTACTAAACAAAATGCAAAGGACCATTTGACACCCGCTTAATACCCCTGTCCATCTCAGTGAGACATGTTAATGCACGAGCAAATCACTGCGTGTGGTAGCTAGGGATGATACGTGCACGTGAAAACCATGATTGTAAAGGAGAAAATAGTGTAACGACATGTATACGGTGGCTCACCAATACCATTAATTTTCAATGTGCAAAATTTTCGCTAAGTGTATCACCGGATTGAAGTAGCATAGAGTTCTTGTTATTGGACGATGAATTTTTTTCATCGCTACTTGCATTCAAGTGAGATTTTGGAGGGGCGAAAATGAAGAAGAAAGAACGAAAGAGAGAATGAATGAATGAAAGAAAGAAAAAGAAAGAAAGAAAGAAAAAAGGATAGGCTTAGTAGAGAGAATTTCCCTTTTCCAGCTTCCTCTGCAGGCCAGTTTACCTACCTGTCTGTCAAGTCACCGTCGTTCACCATGGTTGTTAGCACGCATGTTCCCACCCCTGTCTGGGACCAGATCCATTCATTGTCGCCGTGGTGCTGTAAAGCGAACGCAGGGTGACGCTTAAACGGGCAATAAAAAGACACGCTGCCATTTGGGACCATTCTTTCAACATCGTCTGGGGACAATGGCTTGTCTTGTCCGACAGCTGACATAATCGGACGGACATGTACATAAACCGTTGGCAGTTTCTGTCAGCCGGCAGACGTGGTGGTTTGCGTTGGAGAGAGTTTGAGGTGAATAAGCATGACTCGACTCCGTCTGTATGTCTGCTGACTGTTTTGGTTTGGGTGCTTGTCTTTGTTGCTGATGCTATTGTTATTGTTGTTGTCCAGTTCGTTTTTCATTATATTTACTGCAGTTATGTTGTCCACATAAGCATTTTTGTTGTTGTTTGTTTTTGTTTTAGCTGCATGCATTTTTTTTTGTTTTTTTTTTTTTGTTTTTTTTGTTTTTTTTTTTAATGCTGATCGATGAGAATGAGGATGATTAAGATGATGCTACGGATTTCCATTTCGGTCTGAGACTACATGACAGGGCTGTACTCTACTCTTCCTTTCATAATATATCCCGGCGTCAATCAGGCCCGAGAGATACAGGCACCTGCAGTGTTGGTCAGAAAATTTGAGCAACACTCTCAGAAACGCATCCATTAAGTGGATGAAACTCGACTGTGTGGTCCCAGTCTTCCCAACTGAGTCCGCAGCAACTCAACTCTGGGTAGGAGCCGGTCAGGGCAGAAAAACCCACATGACTTCTGATGGGATTCGAAACCCACGACCTCCCAGCCGGGAGTCCGCGACGCTAACCACTTCGCCACGGCGGCTGGTACTGCATGCATGTTTGTTTGTCGGCTGCATCATCTGTGTAACTTCAGTGACGTTTGCGCTCACGCGGCTCCAGCCGGCTCGCGCGGCTCAAGCCGCCGGCTCCCTATTTATAGCCATACACTGGCTCATCCCATCGCAGCCCCGGCACCGGCAATGCACAATGTGCGGTCACTGTCCGGTCCGTCATGAGGCAAACCGTTAGAGGGACACTGCACTGCTACTGAGTGACCGGTGGTGTTCAGGAGTGCCTATTCTGATCTAGCATACACGATACCATCTACTAAGCCCACTACAAATTTGAGGTTTTGTTGTATGTTGATTGATGAAAATGGGTATGAGGAAGATGACACTGTGGATTTTCATTGCAGTCAGAGACAAGATAAGATGGCTGTACTCTACGTTTAGTTTCGTTGTATTTTCCGGCGTCAATCAGGCCTGAGAGATACAGTTACCTGCAGTATCAGCCAGAAAGTTTGAGCAGCACTGTCAGAAACGCATCCATTAAGTGAATAAAAGTCGATTGTGTGACTTCCATCTTCCAGCTGAGCTCATAGCAAACTCAGCTATGGGTAGGAACCGGTAGGGCCCGAAAAATCCTGCAACTAAACGGTTCTAATGGAAATCGAATCTCCCAGCTCGCAAAGTGTGACGCTACCCACTGCGCCACGGCGGTTGGCACTCGCATGCATGCCTGCTGTCTGCACAGCCAACAACTCTGGGCACTGCAGACAATAAACTCACAAAAGTTATCTATGCTTCTGATGGGACTCGAACGCACGACCTCACACGTGACACTAACCGCTGCACAACGGCGCGTCTTCTTGTTCTTCATCTTATTCTTGTTCTTCTTCTTCAGTCCGTGGGGAATCGTTAGGGCATCGCACTGATGAACTGTTCATCGGGTTCCTCCAGTTATGTCGCTTGTGCGCCAGAGGCCGGATCTTTGCAAATGTTTTCCCTGTCCACTCTGCCAGATTGTCAGCCCATCAGTTCTTCTGTCTTCCCTCACCTTCCCTCACCGTCCCCCTCCTTCAACAGTTCCCCAGAGGTCTGTGCTAGCAAGGCCCTTGGATTGTCTCACATGGCCAGACCATCGTAGATTTCTTTTCCTAGCTGATGTCAGTAGATCTTCATATGGTCCCATGCGCTGCCTAATAGTTTGATGCACTTGAAGTATCTGATATTTGATATCTGACGATAACATTTCACTTCCATGGCTTGGATTTCAATTTCGAGGTGAGGGTCCACGTCTGACATGCCTACAGGAAGATGGTCTACCAGTGCCTGATCTGGTGCTTCATGGGGATGTTCTTGTCCCTCCGTACAGATTTGAATCTGGACTGTGCTGTGCTTTTCTTTGCTGCCCTTGGGGTGATTTGTGGTTTAGATCCCTCACTGCTGAATATGGATCCTAGGTCAATGAATCGTGGAACAGATTCTGGTTTCTTCTTCTAACTGTCGCTCGGCAATTTGTTCTAAATCGATAGCTCCTGAAGGTCGAATTTGATTGATGAGTTTATCTTTTTGATCATTTATCTATAACACGATGAAACGCTTGAAATGGGTTTTATAATGATGCAAAATTGAGGGGTTTTTTTTTTTTTGGTTTTTTTTTTTTTGTTTTGTTTTTTTAGCACAATCGTTTCTAACCTGAAGTATTTGACATTTTTGTTTACAGAACGCACTGTACAAAAGTATTTCTTCAAATAATTTAAAAAAAAACAAACAAACGAACACCATCCATCCTTTTAGATTAGACCGGCAATCTTCCATTCGACTATACCATGAAAATAACGTACTTCCGGAACAGCACGCGCCTTTTATAGTTGCACACGTTACCCTGAATGTGTTACTGATGTGCACGGAACGGCGCAGCACAATTAGTGCATACACATAATTACGTGGAGCGTGAACGGTCAGTGGGTGGATGCCACGCGGTGACAGCCCTGATATGGCCCGCTGCGGTCGGCTGGGCTATAAGCATCATTACCATTACCATTGCGTCAAGGCTGTCCATTTTTTGCACAGAAGATATGCTGTATCACACGAACTCTAAACTGACCTGATGCCGTTTACCAGCCCTTGTTTGCCACCATGCTTGCTTTTCCCCCATTGATTTGATATTGTCGATAACTATGGCAACGCCTCAAGAAATGCATTTAACAGCAGAATTTATATATATTGGGTAGCGATTTGTTTCGCCATAAACAAGGTCATTCGGTGTTTGTCTGTCTACTCCTAGAAATTTGTTCAAAGCGAATAAAAGAACTGATTCACAATGGACAACAGCATTTTTCTATTTCAGAACCATACTGCACAATTGGTTGTATCTGAGAATCAAATAATTTCACGAATAAATTGCAGGAGTTGTTGTTTAACATGTTTAACCTTTTCAAAAGATAAATGAAAACACAGTTTTTTGCTCTGCTTGCAAGGGTCTTTGCAGGCAGCAGTAAAGCTCAAGCGCGTTGAAAAAAGTATTGCTAAGTATTTGTACACGTTAACTACAGGCATTGTAACACCATTATATAACCATTTTTTTCTCCCGCTCAAATAGCCACCCATCCGAAAGACTATAATATTGCTTTTTGTCATATTAACTAAGCTGAAGAGATACAGCGGCATGCTGTAGGCTGTTCAATTGTGTCTGCAACCCTGTAACTGTCTCCGCCATCAAAACACTTCATCAGCCAACAACAGAATAAATAATTCATACACGTCAAGTGAAAATCTAGCACCATGTCTTCCATTGTTGATAACTCCTATCGCTAATTCGTCAGAGAGAGAGAGAGAGCTAAGAGAGAGAGAGAGAGAGAGAGAGAGAGAGAGAGTTGGGGTGTGAAAGGGGTGGTGGTGGTGTGAGTGGTGAATACTGTCGCATCTACCACTAACAGCTCACGAAACATCCACATCAGGGCATACAGCGCCCATGTACTTATGGAAACGGCGCGGTCACATGAAACACAGTTGTTGAGCTAGAGTGGTCCGAGTCCTAGGTGAAACTACACAAGCTAGAACTGTGGAGATGGCTGAGGAGAGGAGGACTCTTTCGTTCTTTATTCAGGCCAGCTTCATTTCGGCTGCCCAGTTTCTCCGTCTCCCTTCTGGCTCGGGTATCAGTGGACAGCATAAGCCACAAGCCTGATATAGCATGCGGAGTGGTCAGGTAGGCTGAAATGGTAAATCACAGGTTAGTCTCTCTTGGGGTTCAGGTCAGCAAGGTGTTCTTTGAACGTGATTTTGAGGGCGCGCCCAGTTTCACCCATGTACGGTCAGGAAGACAAAGTACATCGGATGATGTAAATCAGGTTGAAAGTGTCACATGTGCGGTACTTTGTGGTTTTCATCTGTGGTACAGCATTGGTACAGATGAAGCGGCAGATCTTATGGTCAGATTGTCGCATGGAATGGTACCAGCTGGGCTTTGCTTCTTTTGTGTGGCATAGTCTGGAACGCAGAGACATATTTTCTATGGAGCTGGAATAGCTCAGTTGGTAGAGCGCTGGGCTCGTGATCCTGGGGTTGCGGGTTCGAATCTCCGCCAGGCCGTTTCGTTACAGGAGGATTTTTCCCTCGTAGTTAACATCAGTTCTGACTCCATTTCCCATACAGTCCTTTCGAATGAGACTATAAACCGAGGTTTCGTGTGTAAACGCACGCATAACATCTTGCACACACGTAAAATCCGATCACCAACTTTCGGAAGAGTAGGCCAGTTTGGTCGTTGGTATAGATGACACGTTACACATAGCATGCACCCTGCATGAGAAATGGAAAGAATGAAGGAAGTAAGGAAACTGAGTGAACGATATTGAACGATATTGACTGGATGACACGGGAAACGACTGAATGAAGCGCGCCAGCTGGCAGCTCTTCAGTCGGCACTACCCAGGTAGGCAGCCCGTTGTGTAAAAGAGTGGGGATTGTAAAGCGCTGAGAGCTTGGTCTCTAGCCGAAAATAGGCGCTATATAAGTATTCATTATTATTATCATCATTGGGCTAGGCTTTGATAAGAAGTTTTGCTGTGGACGAAAATAGTCTCTGGTGATGAGACCCCTCATGGTTTCAGAGAGTGGGTTTCTCGTGCTTTTGATAGCTGTTGGTGTCGTAGGGTTTCCAAGGGGGCTCCTTTATGTCTCTGTCCCATAGAGTCACATTTCTACCTCCTTCTGCAGGTTTGATTACGATGTCGTTCCCCCTGCAGAGACACTCCAGGGCTTCAACTTCTGCGGGGGTGAGGTCGGAAATCCTTAAAATACGTCAGTCAAAAGGTGTATTGTCATTAAAACATGTCATCCCCATACGCGATTTTACAGTACTTTTCAGTACACTGGATGTGATGATGTGATGATTATTATGATAATCCTCCTCGTCCTCTTCCAGCTTATCATCCTCATCTCCTCCACTGTCTCAGCCTCCTCATCATCATCATCATCATCATAACCATCAGCAGTAGCAATAGCAACAGCAGCAGCACCAGAAGCGTCATGATTTACAACGTTTGAACAAACAGGTTGATAAAGTTTTACCAATCTACCCACAAGTGACCGGATATCCT
>JADBJO010001880.1:240000-260000 GCA_016801955.1 Conus betulinus
TTCACTGAATAATCATGATAATTCAGCGCGCGCGCGCGCTCTGTGTGTGTGTGTGTGTGTGTGTGTGTGTGTGTGTGTGTGTGTGTGTGTATGTGTGTGTGTGTTCGCAAGGTCGTGTGCGTATCAGTTGGTGAAGGAGAAAGGGTAGGTGCGCATCTTGTGAGTGGTCTTTGTTGAAAACCCTTTTGTTCTGGTAACAAATGTTTCCTGGCTGGCTTTCTAACATTGCAGCAAAGCCCACTGAAGTGACATGAAAAATCTGTACGTGATATTCCCTCGGGCTTATTTCACTCTGCTTACAACTGTCTCTTCTGTTGACGTGACAGCCTTATGATTCATTTGACGAGTCTTGATATAGGCAGACGCATACAAATTCAAATTGAATACTTTAATGCGTGTGCACAGGAGAGAAAGATGCATCATGATCTCTTTCTCTCTTCTCTCTCAAAGCATCTCAAATCTCTTCTTGTGGAGTTGTTGGCTATATTGCACATTTCTCTTACATAGGAGCGATTTATTCCGTCTCCGGTGACATTAGATATAATTGTCCAGGGAACCAGAAGCACAACAGAATGCATAAGGTTAAGCTTGGTAGTGTATTACTGGTAATGTATGTCTGACTTTGCTGTTCTCTTTTAGTCTGTGGTGCTGACTCTCTCTTTGTCTCTGTCTGTTCGTCCGTCTCTCCCTCCTCCCCCTTTCTCATGTGCACACACACACACACACACACACACACACACACACACACACACACACACACACACCACATATATATATATATATATATATATATATATATATTATAGTGTAATGTACATTTACATGTGTGCGAATATTTTAATGTGTTTTGTAATTATCTGAATCGCACAGTAGTCTGTATAGTAACAAGAAATATGTAAAAAGGCAAACTCGGATCTATGGTTTTACAATAACAATATAAGGAATCATTCTCATTGTTATTACCGTTCTCTCTCTCTCTCTCTCTCTCTCTCTCTCTCTCTCTCTCTCTCTCTCTCTTTTCATAAGGGACAGTGAACTGCTGTAATACTGTAAGGACGCTATAATTTTGACCTCTGACAATCACTGCTGATTGAGGCGGACGAAGACAAGATTGTTCCCCCAGATTCTGCAGACAGGTGTCTGATCAGCCATGCCGTCTGCTGCCATCGACTTTCGATGTGTCTGTGGCCGCTTCTTGTCCGTCTTCATCGCATTTATGACAAGAAGGGCCAAAGAAAGGGCTGCCGTCCGCATCGCCATTGTCACACTTCGACACAGAGAGGACGATGTTACCTTAGGGCTGCTCCTGTCGTATTTGTTCTGGGGCAGTTTTTGCTCCTTCGGTGTGGCGACATCGAATCAAACCCGGGACCCACCAACCCTCCTCCCAGCAGAGACTCCATGCGCCAGACACGACTGCATAGTGGAAGTTCCTTATGGAGAGTCAGTCTGGAAAAATCAACGGACTCTCACACTTCCGGGCCTTCATCTGTCACCACAGAACCTACAATCCGTGATCTCATGGCCACTGTGAACATAAGTGACCAGACGGACGCTAAGCTGGACGCGGTGAAGCAGGAGGTGCACAGTCTTCGGGAGGACCACGCGACTCACCACGGTGAGCTGAGGGAGCTGAAGGACGTGACAGAGCTGAGAGGAGAAAGTGCGGAGCTGCAGAAGACCAACAACGACCTGCGTCAGGAGCTAGGCGGCTCCGAGAAACGGATTGATGATCTGGAGAGCCGTTCCAAGCGGAACAACTTGATCTTCCACGGAATACCCGGGAGGGACGGGGAGACCAGTGCAGACTGCGAGGGCCTGGTGCGGGATTTGCTGACGGACAAGCTGGACCTGACGGATGACGTGGAGTTCGACCGTGTCCACCGGCTCAGTTCCCGACCCGACTCCCCGGTGATTGCCCGCTGCGCCTTTTATAAACAGAAGGTGAATATTCTAAAAGCTGAAAGTAAACTTAAAGGCTCTGAGGTCTACATCGGGGAGGACATTTCAAAAGGGGTCAGGGATATCCGACGAAGACTGACTCCGCATCTAAAAAAGGACAAAGCAGGAGGGGAAACGAGCCACGATCATGTTCAATTATTAATTGACGGCAGAAAGTTCTCTGTTGACTGGACTTTAAATAGGAAACCGGCCAGCCCAGTTTTGTTGAAGACGTTTTTTGTTTGTGAGGGAACTATCCTAAAGGAGACACCGGTGTCATCGCCCAGTGTGACCCAGAATGAAGGTGAGCATGCACGGGATTTGAATGTGGATGACAGCGAGTGTGTTGAATCGGCTGACGAGAACTCTCGGTATGTTCCAGTTTGAAATGTGTGACAAGTTCTGTACATGATTTTGGTGAACACAGGCGCTAGGAGAATGTAGATAACAACGAAAGTAACACAATCAGATCATTATCTTTACTTCAGTGGAATGTAAATGGACTGCTTTCAAAATGACAAAACAATGAATTTGTTTCATTCCTTCAGTCCTTTGATTTTATTTGTTTAGTTGAAACGTTTATTGAAGAACTGAAATCAAATATATTTTTCTAAACGTTTATTGATGAATTGAAATCAAATATATTTTCTGGATATCAATGTTTTCTTTACCTGCAATAAAATTAACAGTTAAAGGGAGAAGATCAGGTGGAATCTTGTGTCTCGTTAGAAATATATTTGTGTCACATGTCAGAGAGGTTAAAATGAAATCTGATATGTTTAGTGCATTAATCATCAGTAAAACATTGTTTGGTATAGATAAGGGTATACTGTATGTGTATTCATACGTACCTCCAGAAGGTTCTTCTTATTAGGCATGTTTTGATTCTGAGAATGGCATCGCATTGTTGGAAGATTATTTGTCCAGTTGTTTATTAGTCGTTGAAGATGTATATAGATTGTTGTGTGGGGATTTAAACAGTGGAACAGGTAATGCCTCACACCAATGTCAAGGAGTCTCCAATATTTTGAATTCTCAACATGCAAGTCATCCATTAAGTGTCAATCGATTTTCAGAAGACTCTGTATTGAATAATTATGGCAAACAGATGTTGAATATGTGTACTGCATTTGACTTGTGCATTCTCACGGTATGTGTTATGACGATCAACAAGGTTGCTACACGTATATATCAGACACCGGATGCAGTGTAAATGATTACTTTGTTATGTCATGTGAATTGTTTCATGCGAGTTACGAGCGTCTGAGAGATCTGCTCCGATCATATGCGTGTGAAACTTCATTCGAGTTTTTGAAGTGACAATGTCATGTCGGAGACAAATTTTTCTGTCAACAGTTTTTACGTTGGAAAAATATGCATGGAATGAAGATTATGCTGATGTATTCGTAAATAACATTGTTTCGCAACAGATCCATGAGACAAGTAACTATGCCGTCGGTCTCATTGATGTCAATATAAATGAAGCCTTGAATGTTTTAATACATGTATTAAAGATACTGCAGAGTGTATGACAAAAGAAATAAGACTTAATAATGATTTGAAGTCCAAAGACTGGTTTGATACTGAATGTCATGAAAATAAAAGAAAAGTTCGTACACATGACGACGAAGATCGTAACAGTTACTGCAGGGCGAGAAGAGAGTATAAACATTTGCAAAGGATAAAGCGGAAGCAATTTAACAACACATTACTGACAGAACTGATCGCATCTATAGAGAATCAGAAAGAATTTTGGAAGAACGTACATCGGGTTTCAATAAAAAGAAGATAACCAGCGAACAGTATTAGTATGGAAACCTGGTATGAACATTTTACGGCACTTCTAACTAAAGATCTAGAGCATAATAGTGTGAAATTAGTGGAATCAAGATGAAGGGGAAAATGATTATCTAAACCGTCCAATTTCCAAAGAGGAGGAAATACTGCATTAAGAAAAGTTAAAAAACCGTAAAGCTGCTGGACCAGATGGTATAATTGGTGAACTGCTGAAGTATGCATGTAAAACAGATGTAATTTTGAACTTCTTTGTTACCTTCTTTAATTTTTTATTCAACAAGGGAATTTATCCTGAATGTTGGACTGAATGTATTGTTATACCACTATACAAAAAAGGCGACGTGAACAATCCTAACAATTATATAGAGAATTTCTTTAAGTGACACGAGCAGCAGATTGTACAGTACTATCATTAATCATAGGCTGCAGGGACGGATTGAAGATAAGAATATAACTGGCGAATATCAGGCAGGATTTAAACGCAATTATTCAACAGTTGATCATATGTTTACTTTGACGGCCTTTGTGCAAAAACAGTTTTCTTTAAATCGTAAGTTGTATGTGCTTTTATAGACTTTGAAAAGGCATTCGATTCAGTGAATAGAACCCTTCTCTGGCCTATCCTTTTAAAAACTGGCATTCGTGGTAAGCTGCTTAAGTGTATGATAAGCATGTATTCCTGTGTAAAAGCTAAAGTTCGGTGTGGGAGTAACATGACTGATGATTATTCAATGTACCTCAGGTGTAAAACAAGGGGATGTATGTAGTCCTCTTTTGTTCTCTCTTTTTATTAAGGAGTTGACTTTAGAAGTTGTTAAAACTGGAAAACATGGTACACAGTTTTACCTGTGACATTCTAGAGTTGTTTATACTTCTTTTTGCTGATGATGATTGTTTTGATGTCTGAAACTGTTATAGGCTTGCAAACTCAACTAAATAGTTTGTTTCGATCTGCAACTTCACTTCAGTTAAAAGTCATCATGTCAAAAAGCAACATTATCGTGTTTAGAAAGGGTGGGTATTTAGGAATTAGAGAAAAGTGGACCTACAATGGAGTGGTGATGCCTGTAGTGAACGTATAAAATACTTGGGAATATATTTTTCAACAAAATTAAGCTTCACTTTTGCATGTAAATATCTTGCAAGCAGAGCCAAGCGTGCATTATTCTGTGTATTATGCAACAGCTATCAAAATCAGAAAACACATCTTTGAAACTATTTATGAAATCGTTTGACTCTCAGGTACAGCCCATCGCACTGTATGGAGCTGAACTTTGGGCCTTTATGATTCTGCTGCTTATTGTGAAAATGTTCATTTATTCGCGCTGAAAAAATCTTTTTACGAGTGAGCATGCGAACACCTAACGATTTAATCTATGGCGAAGTAAACAGATATCCGATATATTTGAATTCTGCTATCAAGTGTATACACTACTGGGTTAAAAATAACACAAATGGAAATCTCAAGGTTGCCAAGGAAAGCATATAATATGTGATATGATGTGGATGCGAGAGGAAGAGTAAATTGGGTTTCAGATGTGAGGGTTAGATTATATGAATTTGGTTTTAGTTTCGTGTGGTTGTAAGGTGTCGGAAACATGAATGATTTCCTTCGGATACTTTCGGAATAGACTAACTGATTGCAGATGGCAAAGAATGGTCATGTCATGTTCAAGAAAGCGACCGTTTTGCTTTTTACAGACAGTTCAGAAGAATGCATTGTATTCCATCATATCTATCAATTAAGATGGATAATCATTTAACGTGTATTATGACAAAGTTCAGATTAGGTATTTTTGAACTTTTTTGTTCATTATTATCGTGACAGGAAACATAGCAAATGTGATCTTCTCTGTCCTCTGTGTAAAAGTGCCAAGAAAATGAGGTTCACTTTGTGTTCTGCTGTCCTATTTTGAATGATCTCATGAGTCAATTAATTGATCAAAAGTAATCTAAGCATCTTACCTTATTTCGACTCTCATTACTCATGGCATCCACAAACAAAGCCACCAGAAAACGTTTTGCTGTTCTCTTGTACAAGGCTTTTAGGATTAGAAGCATAGTATCCAATTAAGAATTAATTGTTGTGTACTGTTTGATGTTTAGTTAGTCGATTACCTGTTGCACTTTGATGGATATTTGATTGATTTTTTCCTGTTTCTTTTTCGAAAAGATTTGTTCATTACCCCCTTCATTACGGGCTGCGGTCTATATGAATAAAACATCCAAATCCGTATCCGTATCTCTCTATTCATATATATGGTGATGAATAAGTTGTCTTCACCTCCCACGGAATTCAATTTTTTTCTTTAAGCTTTCACCTGTCAAAAGGCTTCCTCATGAAGTAGATTGCACTTTCATCTATCTATCTATCTATCTATCTATCTATCTATCTATCTATCTATCTATCTATCTATCTATCTATCTATCTATCTATCTATCTATCTATCTATCTATCTATCTATCTATTCAATTATAAAACAAAGCTTGCTCTTATGTCTTAGATTGAAATCTCTCTCTCTCTCTCTCTCTCTCTCTCTCTCTCTCTCTCTCTCTCTCTCTCTCTCTCTCTCTCTCTCTCTCTCTCTCTCTCTCTCTCTCTCTCTCTCTCTCTCTCTATATATATATATATATACGTGTTCTCATTAATACATCCACATACACAATGGCATCAGTGCGCACGTGCGACCACGCATGCATACACACACATATACACGCATGCACGAGATATCACGCCAACACACACACACACACACACACACACACACACACACACACACACACACACACACACACACACACACACACGCACGCACGCACGCACGCACGCACGCACGCGCGCACGCACGCACGCACGCACGCACGCACGCACACACACACACACACACACACACACACACACACACACACACACACCCACACACACACACCACACACACACACACCACACACACACACACACACACACACACACACATTCACGTGTACACGCACATGGATGTTGACGATCAGTGCACACACAGAAATGAAATCTTACGCAGTCACCCATGCGCGTATACATTCACACGCGCGCACTTATGCATTGAAACCAGTTATCGGATTAATTTTATTTTGGACTGAATGCATGCGAGCACACACACACACACACACACACACACACACACACACACACACACACACACACACACACACACACACACACACACGCACGCACGCACGCACGCACGCACGCACACACACACACACACACACACACACACACACACACACACACACACACACACACAATTACGTTCTGTTTGTAGGAAGGTGACAATGACATCGTTAAGATCTTAAATTTAAACGAAAGATGACACTGGACACGAAACGTAATACTTTGCACACCCCCCCCAACCCCCCTTCTCCGTACCCTTCTTGAACCTCCTCGAGAGGGGGGGAGGGGGGGGGGGGGGGAGGTGTACGCCGTCAGTGGCAATTCTCCAGTGTCCAGTGGGCTGTCCTGTTTTCTGCCTCAGTGCTGCCGGTTCCCTTTCTCCTAGATCGTCTCTTCTCCAGTTGTTTCCCAGCCTTCATCCCCTTGTCTGCATCCCTCCATGGTTCCAGGACAGAGCCTGGCCAGTGCTGTCGGACTATGGCTTCCTCACTTAATAGCGTATTTTCCAGACCCGCATCCTGGTGAGGATCTGTGTGGTCACTGAGCCCCCCCCCCCCCCCCTCCCTCCCCCACCAACCCTTTCCCACAACTCCTTCATGGCTGTTCGAGCATCGGATGTTAGAAATGTGCCTCGGGCAGGGATCTGTTAAGGTCTTGACTTCTGATGCATTCCTTTGTTCTTCTCCTGGGTCTCAGAGCCCGGCAGCGAGACTAGCTGGATGTTACAATCGAAGATGGCGCAGTTTAGTGGTCCTGCTGATCTCTCTTCAGGTCCAGATGTGAGTCAATGTGGCAAAGGTCGCTCGTGCCTTCTCTGTCCTGGCGTTGACATTTGGATCGCTGCCTCTCTCCACCCCCATCCTCTTCCTATCAACCGCTGTGCCCATGTACACGGATCGATGTTCAAATATACAGGCACATACACATTGGTATCAGTGCCAGAGAGAGAGAGAGAGAGAGAGAGAGAGAGAGAGAGAGAGAGAGGGGGGGGGGGGGGGGGGGACTCAACCGTCTTGACGGATTCACCCCCAGCTGTACTTGAAGTCTTGGCTCTTGGCAGGGGTGTTGGTCCTCGTGAGTATTGCTTTCTTGTGGCTGCTCCTGAGCCCTGTTCATGCTGACGGCCCTTCCAGGCGGGTCGTCCTGCCTGAATCTGGGCGAAGCTTTGCGACAGGAACGTCTGGTCGTCAGCGAGGTCGAGATCTTCGATGACACGTCATTTCAGCGCCACCATTTCAGCGCCACCAATTTAGCGCCACCATTTCAGCGCGGCGACTTTTCAGCGCCGTACATTTCAGCGCCGTACATTTCAGCGCCAAACGATTACAGAGAGAGAGAGAGAGAGAGAGAGAGAGAGAGAGAGAGAGAGAGAGAGAGAGAGAACTAGCTAAAACACATAAACTAGTAAAACACATTTTTTTTGAACAAGTTGAACTTTAATGATAAATCATCTAAAACCCATGGTGTCCATTAAAATCAGCATTTCAGCGCACCTCAGACATCGAGCTTTTGTTTTACGTGGTTTAAGTGATGTGAGTGATCATTCATTTTCCCCGGCTGTGAGTTACAAATCGTGATGTGAGTGATCATTCATAAGACATCGAGTAAAACAACGTCAGCATCCGTTCATTGCTCTGAAAGGATGGCCGAAATTTACCAGAGTATAAGGAAGAAGGATAAGATTTCCTTTGGTGGATACTCTTATCGGTTTGACAAACGGAGTGGCAAAGATCCAACCTTGTCGTTTTGGCGATGTGATGTTGACGGCTGCAAAGCTCTCTCTCTTTCTCTCTCTCTCTCTGTAATCGTTTGGCGCTGAAATGTACGGCGCTGAAAACTCGCCACGCTGAAATGGTGGCGCTGAAATGGTGGCGCTGAAGTGTCATGGAACCGAGATCTTCCGGTTCATGTTGTGATCTTCAGGATCCAGTCGATGACAAAAGGAAGAGAAACTAAAACTGTAAACACTCTGGACAAACTAAATATTGTCTTATGGCTGAGCCGCACGAGCAGCCTGTATGACATGTCTTGGAATTTACAACTGAGACATGGTTCTCGGGTTCTCTGTAATGTCTCTCTGTGGAGGCTGTGGAGCGCCTTATCACAGACTGTGAAGTATGTGTACAGGGGGGGAGTTCCGCCCCAGTGACTGCTTAGAGATAGAGCGTAGCTTGGTCTGTTCAGAGACTGTACCTGTGCAAATCGGGCTGCTGGTCTTGGGGCTTGGAGTCAATTCCCTCGGTCAGTCTTGGCAATAGAACTTTGTTCAGGACGTGACCACACACTGACATTGGAGCAGAATAACCCCTCGGTAGTTGCTTTAGATCTTGCACTCCCCTGCCATAGCAGTTTTAATGATCGTACCCTTCCACACGGCCATGACTTATCCCCCCTTCCTAGAGATTCCCGCTGAAGAGGCTGTGCAGCCGTGAAGGCCTCCCCTATGTCAGCTTTGATGGCTTCCGCAGGATTCTCGTCTGGCCCTGCTACTGTCCCGTTCAGACACAATCATCACGGCTCTCTCCATCTCTGCCTGTGCTAATTTTATCTTAGCTGATCAGCCATGTTATTCCTGCCTATGGACTGTCTGGTGATGTTTCAGGGGCTGGTTGATGAAGTAGCTCCCTGATGTGTTCCCCTCATTCTTCAGCTGTCTCTGTCTCGCTGTGAGGTTCCCTGTCAGTCCTTATCGGCTTTCTCGGCCTGCTGGACTTTGCATGCCAGTGTGCTGGTCATCATGTACAGGTCTCTTTGGTTTTCCCTGTCCTGCAGCATCCCCTGATTGACAGTCAGTATGATCCCTCTTGCTTTTCATGCTTTTCTTAAATATGAAAAGGCAAATTAGCTAAACGAGCATTAGAAGCATAAATATGGAAGTGAAATAGAGAAGACAGACAGAAAAGAAAAAACCTGAAAAGGTGATAACAGAATGTTAAAAGAAGAAGAAGTAAAAGAGTAAGTTCGATATATGACAACGGGAAGGAGAATACGAAAAAAGAAACACCCAAGATCCACAATCAACGAGAAAGAAAACGATTAGAAAAGAAAGAGGCTGCTAGTAGTAGTGATTGCAGTAGTAGAAGAAGAAGTAGCAGTAGCAGCAGCAGCTGCAGCAGCAGTAGCAGCAGTAGTAGTAGCAGCAGCAGCAGCAGCAGAAGAAGAAGAAGAAGAAGAAGAAGAAGAAGAAGAGGCCAACGAAGAAGAGGAGGAAGAGGAAGAAAGTGAATAAGTGAGAGAGAATGGATAAATGATCGAGGAAGGTGAACAACACATGAAGAAGAAAGGGGAGTGTCGTTTCAATGCTGGCTAGGGGGAGAAAAAAAAAAAAAAGAACAAAAGATGCCAGATAAGAATTCCTCATACATCTTATTCCTAACATTCAGGTCAGACTATAAATTTCCAGGATTAAAAGAAAAAAGAAAAGAAAGGAGAGTTGTTCGCACAATAAACTCATGCCAGTCACACAGCAACGTTTTCCCGGAGAAATACCATTCCAAAGCCCCCCCCCCCCCCCCCCCCCCCCCCCCCCCCCCCCCCCCCCCCCCCCCCCTCCGCCCGTGCGATTTACAGCAGTGGGTGCTTCTAAGCTATGCGAGACGGGACAGCCCAGAAACAGCGTGCTGCATGTTGGTCACGCCACCAATTGGTAACACGTGACTACCGCATAACATTGCCCTTACTGGTAAGCTTAGCGTCTTTCTTGTCAGATGGCAAAATATCCTTTGAACATTTTCACGTTCCCGAAAAGAAACGAAAAGAAAAAACAAAAACCCGGCCCTGCCGACCCACGCATCATGTCTGTGAAAGCATGAATTCCTCGAGTCCTCAAAGTCTTGCCCTGGTGACCGGTGTAACAGCCCATTCTTACCCCCCCCCCCCCCCCCACACACACACACACACCCTCTGGAACTTACCCTGGGGTAAGTCTGGGCTGGCCTGCTTTTACCCCCGGTAAGAGCAGCTGGACTGTTTACAGTACCTCAGTATTGTCGTGCAGGACTAAGAGCAGCTGGACTGTTTACAGTACCTCTGTCTTGTGCAGGACTAAGAGCAGCTGGACTGTTTACAGTACCTCTGCCTTGTCGTGCAGGACTAAGAGCAGCTGGACTGTTTACAGTACCTCTGCTTGTCGTGCAGGACTAAGAGCAGCTGGACTGTTTACAGTACCTCTCGTCTTGTGCAGGACTAAGAGCAGCTGGACTGTTTACAGTACCTCTGCCTTGTCGTGCAGGACTAAGAGCAGCTGGACTGTTTACAGTACCTCTGCCTTGTGCAGGACTAAGAGCAGCTGGACTGTTTACAGTACTCTGCCTTGTCGTGCAGGACTAAGAGCAGCTGGACTGTTTACAGTACCTCTGCCTTGTGCAGGACTAAGAGCAGCTGGACTGTTTACAGTACCTCCGTCTTGTGCAGGACTAAGAGCAGCTGGACTGTTTACAGTACCTCTGCCTTGTCGTGCAGGACTAAGAGCAGCTGGACTGTTTACAGTACCTCTGCCTTGTCGTGCAGGACTAAGAGCAGCTGGACTGTTTACAGTACCTCTGCCTTGTCGTGCAGGACTAAGAGCAGCTGGACTGTTTACAGTACCTCTGCTTTGTGCAGGACTGTGAGCAGCTGTACTGTTTACAGTACCTCTGCCTTGTGCAGGACTAAGAGCAGCTGGACTGTTTACAGTACCTCAGCCTTGTCGTGCAGGACTAAGAGCAGCTGGACTGTTTACAGTACCTCTGTCTTGTGCAGGACTAAGAGCAGCTGGACTGTTTACAGTACCTCTGCCTTGTGCAGGACTAAGAGCAGCTGGACTGTTTACAGTACCTCAGCCTTGTCGTGCAGGACTAAGAGCAGCTGGACTGTTTACAGTACCTCTGCCTTGTGCAGGACTAAGAGCAGCTGGACTGTTTACAGTACCTCTGCCTTGTGCAGGACTAAGAGCAGCTGGACTGTTTACAGTACCTCTGCCTTGTCGTGCAGGACTAAGAGCAGCTGGACTGTTTACAGTACCTCTGCCTTGTCGTGCAGGACTAAGAGCAGCTGGACTGTTTACAGTACCTCTGCTTTGTCGTGCAGGACTAAGAGCAGCTGGACTGTTTACAGTACCTCTGCCTTGTGCAGGACTGTGAGCAGCTGGACTGTTTACAGTACCTGCCTTGTCGTGCAGGACTAAGAGCAGCTGGACTGTTTACAGTACCTCTGCCTTGTCGTGCAGGACTAAGAGCAGCTGGACTGTTTACAGTACCTCTGCCTTGTCGTGCAGGACTAAGAGCAGCTGGACTGTTTACAGTACCTCTGCCTTGTGCAGGACTAAGAGCAGCTGGACTGTTTACAGTACCTCTGCCTTGTGCAGGACTAAGAGCAGCTGGACTGTTTACAGTACCTCTGCCTTGTCGTGCAGGACTAAGAGCAGCTGGACTGTTTACAGTACCTCTGCCTTGTCGTGCAGGACTAAGAGCAGCTGGACTGTTTACAGTACCTCTGCCTTGTGCAGGACTAAGAGCAGCTGGACTGTTTACAGTACCTCTGCCTTGTCGTGCAGGACTAAGAGCAGCTGGACTGTTTACAGTACCTCTGCCTTGTCGTGCAGGACTAAGAGCAGCTGGACTGTTTACAGTACCTCTGCCTTGTGCAGGACTAAGAGCAGCTGGACTGTTTACAGTACCTCTGCCTTGTCGTGCAGGACTAAGAGCAGCTGGACTGTTTACAGTACCTCTGCCTTGTCGTGCAGGACTAAGAGCAGCTGGACTGTTTACAGTACCTCTGCCTTGTGCAGGACTAAGAGCAGCTGGACTGTTTACAGTACCTCTGCCTTGTCGTGCAGGACTAAGAGCAGCTGGACTGTTTACAGTACCTCTGCCTTGTGCAGGACTAAGAGCAGCTGCACTATTTACAGTACCTCTGCTTGTCGTGCAGGACTAAGAGCAGCTGGACTGTTTACAGTACCTCAGCCTTGTGCAGGACTAAGAGCAGCTGGACTGTTTACAGTACCTCTGCCTTGTCGTGCAGGACTGTGAGCAGCTGGACTGTTTACAGTACCTCTGCCTTGTGCAGGACTGTGAGCAGCTGGACTGTTTACAGTACCTCTGCCTTGTCGTGCAGGACTAAGAGCAGCTGGACTGTTTACAGTACCTCAGCCTTGTCGTGCAGGACTAAGAGCAGCTGGACTGTTTACAGTACCTCTGCCTTGTGCAGGACTAAGAGCAGCTGGACTGTTTACAGTACCTCTGCGTGTCGTGCAGGACTAAGAGCAGCTGGACTGTTTACAGTACCTCTGCGTGTCGTGCAGGACTAAGAGCAGCTGGACTGTTTACAGTACCTCTGCGTGTCGTGCAGGACTAAGAGCAGCTGGACTGTTTACAGTACCTCTGCGTGTCGTGCAGGACTAAGAGCAGCTGGACTGTTTACAGTACCTCTGCCTTGTGCAGGACTAAGAGCAGCTGGACTGTTTACAGTACCTCTGCGTGTCGTGCAGGACTAAGAGCAGCTGGACTGTTTACAGTACCTCTGCCTTGTGCAGGACTAAGAGCAGCTGGACTGTTTACAGTACCTCTGCGTGTCGTGCAGGACTAAGAGCAGCTGGACTGTTTACAGTACCTCTGCCTTGTGCAGGACTAAGAGCAGCTGGACTGTTTACAGTACCTCAGCCTTGTGCAGGACTAAGAGCAGCTGGACTGTTTACAGTACCTCCGTCTTGTGCAGGACTAAGAGCAGCTGGACTGTTTACAGTACCTCTGCCTTGTGCAGGACTAAGAGCAGCTGGACTGTTTACAGTACCTCAGCCTTGTCGTGCAGGACTAAGAGCAGCTGGACTGTTTACAGTACCTCTGCCTTGTCGTTGAGGACTAAGAGCAGCTGGACTGTTTACAGTACCTCTGCCTTGTCGTGCAGGACTAAGAGCAGCTGGACTGTTTACAGTACCTCTGCCTTGTGCAGGACTAAGAGCAGCTGGACTGTTTACAGTACCTCTGCCTTGTGCAGGACTAAGAGCAGCTGGACTGTTTACAGTACCTCCGTCTTGTGCAGGACTAAGAGCAGCTGGACTGTTTACAGTACCTCTGCCTTGTGCAGGACTAAGAGCAGCTGGACTGTTTACAGTACCTCCGTCTTGTGCAGGACTAAGAGCAGCTGGACTGTTTACAGTACCTCAGCCTTGTCGTGCAGGACTAAGAGCAGCTGGACTGTTTACAGTACCTCCGTCTTGTGCAGGACTAAGAGCAGCTGGACTGTTTACAGTACCTCTGCCTTGTCGTGCAGGACTAAGAGCAGCTGGACTGTTTACAGTACCTCTGCCTTGTGCAGGACTAAGAGCAGCTGGACTGTGTTACAGTACCTCTGCCTTGTCGTGCAGGACTAAGAGCAGCTGGACTGTATACAGTACCTCTGCCTTGTCGTGCAGGACTAAGAGCAGCTGGACTGTTTACAGTACCTCTGCCTTGTGCAGGACTAAGAGCAGCTGGACTGTTTACAGTACCTCTGCCTTGTCGTGCAGGACTAAGAGCAGCTGGACTGTTTACAGTACCTCTGCCTTGTGCAGGACTGTGAGCAGCTGGACTGTTTACAGTACCTCTGCCTTGTCGTGCAGGACTAAGAGCAGCTGGACTGTTTACAGTACCTCTGCCTTGTCGTGCAGGACTAAGAGCAGCTGGACTGTTTACAGTACCTCTGCCTTGTGCAGGACTAAGAGCAGCTGGACTGTTTACAGTACCTCTGCCTTGTCGTGCAGGACTAAGCAGCAGCTGGACTGTTTACAGTACCTCTGCCTTGTGCAGGACTGTGAGCACAGCGCTGCGGATATCGTTGACTCTCTTTACGTCAGTGGTAGCATCCTGGCCACCTTTTACGGGAAAATAACAATGAACTGGTTGTGTGTGTGTGTGTGTGTGTGTGTGTGTGTGTGTGTGTGTTTCTTGTCGCTGCACTCCGTGCACAATATTGACATCACCTGTCTGTCTGTCTATCGGTCTATCTACGCATTAAGAGCCTTATTTGTTTCTGCAGTCCATATACGTTATTCACAATACGTGTGTCTGTCGCTCTGTCTGTCTGTCAATGTATGTATGTATGTATGTATGTATTCACCTGCCTGCCTGTCTATCTGTCTGTCTGTCACTCTGTCTGTCTATCTATAAATCTTGTCGATCAACTGGACATTTGGTTGAATTATTTAACCACTTCATTATTGTTGATTGGCTGAACATTTACTTGAATTATTTAATCAGTTTGTTACTTTCATTTGACTGATGATTGACTGACTGCTTGACGGATTAACTATTGACTGAGTAAGCAGTCGAATGTTATATGAAAACGGCGCTTAGAAATCCCGTGGTTTAGAGAAAAGAATACTACGGTGACATTGCATCACTAATAAGTGAATTGTTCATGCAGTTGTTACGGTGCCTACCTCTTTGCCACATTGTCCTTCTCAACAATAGTCTCAATTCTTGTTGTTGCTGCTGTTTTTAACTTAAGATCTTCTACCGCTTCTCTTGTTGATCGAATTTTCTATGAAATCCAGGTTGGTCGGTTGCTGTGCCGGTAAATTGATTGATCGATCGTTTGGCTCATTGACTGGTTTGATTGATTGAGTGATCGATTGGTTTGTTGATAGGTTGACTGATTGATTGATCGATCGATCGACTGGTTTTTTAAAGTGCTCAACCCCTTGGGGAGCAACATCTGTTAAAATAGTATGGTAAAAGGAAGTTTTAAAATCAACAGATCTGTTTCGAGCGCTGGCTCTCCTCAGGATGGTTTGGTTGTTTACAGTTCAGGGTGCGTTGCTGACAACGATTTCCATTTGTGCCTGCAGTTGTTTACTATTTCTACTTTAGTATTTAGGGTTGCTAAGTATGGTTTGCATAGTATTAACCATTTTTCTGTTGAACATAGGTTGCATCTTTTTGAAATGTTATTGTATGGTGATGCCCTTTTTATGATTTTCCAGGATATGTTATAGTTTTTTTTTTGTCTTTAAGTCTCCAAATATATTTGCTCAGTTCTGTTTGTTTTTGTATTTTTCTTTGTTGAATGACTGTTTATGGTTTGCATATCTGGTTTTGAAGTGATTTTCAGTGATCCCTATGTATGTTTCTTTTTCATTTTCTGATGTCACAGTGGCTTGGTATACAATGTTGTTATAGAGGCATTTGTTGCTTAAGGGACACTGTTCTTTTACAATTGCAGGATTTCCTTTCTTCACCTTCTTTGCTGTGTTGCTTTTCATTTTGTTGGATGAATCAATTATATTTTTAAGGTTAGGCATGCATGAATATGATAGTTTGATGGTGTTCTTGTTGAATATTTTGGACAATTTGTGTTCTTTTGGGAAGGATGCTGTCAAAATTTTAAAAAAAAATTCTTTCCCTACGTTTGTTTTTACTCGTCCATCATATGGAGGGTTGTACCATGTGATTTTCCTTTTCCTGCTTTTTTTTGTTTTTGTTCATGTTGTTATCTGGGTTGTATTGTAGTTTGTAGCTGTAACCACTTTTTTGCAATGCCTCTTGGTATTCTGCTGCTGCGTTGTTGAATACTCTTTCATTATGTGACAGATTAGATAATCTCTTGTTTATGCATTGGGTTGGGTATGGTTTTTAGTATAGATGGTGGGTGGTTGCTATTGATGTTTACATAAATGGGTGTGTCATTAGGTTTCTTGTATGGTTTATATATGTAGTTGTTGAGGTCAAGTGTTATGTCTAAGTAGTTCACTACCTTTTGTTTGCTTCGATGGTGATTTTTAAGTTATGGTTTTGGAAAATTTTGCATAGTTCTTTTTTCTTGTTTTCGATGGTTCTTGGATTGTTGTTTAGCGCGGCGAGGCCGTCGTCTCTGTATAGTCCGACTTGCTTTCCGAGTTGTTTTTGGATGTTGGATAGCATGAACAGTCCGACCAGTTCGCATGTTTCGGCACCGTCATACGATCCCATGGTCACATCAAATGTTGAGTTTCTGTTCGTTTTCTTGATCCATGTTTCATTTCTGCTGTAGAGTAAAGTTTTCTTGGTGTGGAAGAATGATTTCATTTCTGACCCTGTTATGTCTGTGTGTTTATTAGCAAATTTCAGAGCTTTAGTGAGTAGCTCTTCATCTATGGATGGGTAGAAGTCTACTATGTCGAATGTGATGAATACTGTGTTCTTCTGTTTGTTAAGATTTTGAACCATTGGATAACTTCATATGTGTTCTCCAGAGGTTGTATTCCGTGTTTGATTTTATGTTTTTTTATGGCTTTTTCTAGGATTTTCTTACTTATTTTGCCCAGTTCAGATTTAGATGGGTTTATTAGTCTACATGTTGGGTTGTTGTGGAAATTGGGTTTATGGTCTTTAAGAGTTATGAAGGCTTCTTTTATTGCTGTTGTTTCCACCCTGTCACCTAGATCCATGTGGTGTACGAGTTTCTTTTTTTTTTTTTCGGATGTTGTTTGTATGGGTTTATCAGCTTTTTTTTGTAGTTTTTCTGAATGTTTTTATCAAGAAGTTGTGAGTACTCGTTGGTTCCATTTTGTAGTAATTACTGGTTTTGTCAGCCTTCACGAATATTTTTTTGTCATTTTGTATTTGTTTTATTTCATTTTTTAATGATGTTTGGAAATCGTTGTTTGATTTTTTGAATTCTATGTTGGCTATCATTCTTTTCATTTTATCCTCGAAAGATTTCATTTTTTTGCATTCGGGTTCAGGAGAAAAAAACGCTTTCCATCTCATGTTTCGTACGACTTTTTCAGTTTGTTCTATTATCTTTTTAAGTAGAATTGCGGGTTGGAGAATGGTATATATTTTTTGTTGATTGTCTAAAATTGATTTCCTCCATTTTAAAATTCATTAGGCCACAGTGCTCGACGTGAGGAGCTATTATCAAGAATACTATTAAAACGCCTAATAAAATTTTTAAAGTGCTCAACCCCTTGGGGAGCAACATCTGTTAAAATATAGTAAACAACTGCAGGCACAAATGGAAATCGTTGTCAGCAAACGCACCCTGAATTGTAAACAACCTGAAAAAAAACCGAACAACACGTGCAGCCAATCCGCACGTGCAAACAGTGACATTAGGCCATATAACACCGGCAGTAGGCGACACAAAACCATCTGAGGAGAGCCAGCGCTCGATATATATATATATATATATATATATATATATATATATATATATATATATATATATATATACACATACATATACAAATGCATACACACGCACTCACGCACGTACACATACACATATCTATTCCTATCTATCTATATATCTATTATGCTGAGCAATTTAGTAGTAGGGAACACAAGTGCAGGCTAACAATTCCTCCGTCATTATATTAATGACTCGGTAAAGATTCACGAAAAAAAAAAGGAATAAAAGAGAGAGAGAGAGAGAGAGAGAGAGAGAGAGAGAGAGGGGGGGGGGAAGAAAGAAAATGAAGACCAAAAAATCAGGGAAAATGTATTTATAACTATTAATAAACCCGTCACTAGCATGTGGGAACCATTGTAATCCATCCTGAAGACAAGACCATTCATATCGCCTGCTCCGAGACCTTTCGCCTGCTGTATTGGACTCATCAGGGAGGCTACATATTACACACACACACACACACACACACACGCGCACGCATACACACACACACACACACACACACACACACACACACACACACACACATATATATATATATATATATATATATATATATATAGAGAGAGAGAGAGAGAGAGAGAGAGAGAGAGAGAGAGAGTATTAAGTTGGTGTGCGTTGTAACAGTGGTCCATTGTCTAAATTGCAAGATAATTTCAGATTATATGAATGTAATACCTACAATATAGATTTATTCTTTGTATGATTAACATTATTTTGTAGACTTTTTCAAACAACAACAACTAACAACAACAACAACAACAACAACAACAAAACGAACACTTCGATTCTGCAGCAAAAACATACTTTTTCAGTGTATAGATATATACACACTTCGCTCTCTCTCTCTCTCTCTCTCTCTCTCTCTCTCTCTCTCTCTCTCTGCGTGCGTGCGTGCGTGTGTGTGTGTGTGTGTGTGTGTGTGTGTGTGTGTGTGTGATTTCTTTTCCGCACACACAGACGAACTATGTACGTTGATGTACTTTATTTTTCTCCACCTTCATGGGTGTGGTGGTAGAATTAAATAGTCCAGTCATCTGCCCCACTCGCTCGTCTGTCTTTCTGCTAATTGCCGATGGGTCAAAGGTGCAGTCACTATATCTCAATCTGTCCATCTGTCACTGTGCGAACTGCCGCCAGCAGGCGTGACTCTTCGCCTCACGTTAAGTCTGTATGTTTTTACGCTGACTGTTTTACTGTGGGGGGCTCCATTAGCGCTCGTTAACGTGTCCATGATGGTCTCGGGATGTCCTCGGTCCCGTTAACCCTTTTGCTACCAGAAAAAAAAGAATGTCTGAGACGCCATGATATTCTCCGCTCTGCCACGCCATTTTTTTCTTTTCCTTTTCCTTTCAGCTCCAGCTTTCTTCCATTATCGACACTGCTGTGCCTTATTTCTTCTTCTTCTTCTTTGTTTGTTTGTTTGGAAACGGTTGCCCCTTCCCCCTTCCCCAACTCCTTGGAAACCTTTGACGACAGGCAAACGTTGCGTCAAGATCCTAGCTATGGTAACAAAGTTTAAGGTTTGCATCACACCGCATGTCCCTCCCCCCTCCCCCTCCACCAAGAAACGCACGCATATGTGTACATACAAATAACTAGTGGGTATCAAAATCACCTTATTTTAAAGGTATGATTTAGTCAATCTTCAGTACAAACAGGATGGTTGTTGTCTGTAGGCACTAGGGGTTAGAAAGGAAATCTTTCGTCACTATGTTCTTCTCACCATCCCTTTCCTCCCCCCTCCCGGTACATCATCTATTCAAACGTCCTCTGACCGGTTTGAGTCAGTCTTGACGGAATTTTTACGTTTTTGTTTTCTGCTTTCCTACGAAATTTGTTGTTATGGAGTGTGGGATTTTAACAGGAGCATGATTTACCTGATCTGGGCGTGCGTGGTTTGCCGACAATGGCAAGACTAAAGACTGGCCCTGATTTACCAGATAGGTTTCTGTGGTACTTATCATTCTGGCGGGTTAAT
>JADBJO010001880.1:265000-302500 GCA_016801955.1 Conus betulinus
AGAAAAGACGCGCACACAAATCATGCACTGACAAAGAGAGAGAAAGAGAGAGAGAGAGAGAGAGAGAGAGAGAGAGAGAGAGAGGTCTATGTTTATGCTCTCTGTGTTACCCGTAATCCATGTTTCTGCGCGATTCACGTGGTGCGCAAAATGCGTTGTAGGCGTCCCTGAGCTTGGCTAAGTGGAAGGTGGAGTTACATAACATCTAGTTTAGCTTTTTTTACATCTAAAATTCACGTTGTCAGAATTGATTTTTGGTATTGAAAGTGGAGTTTTTTTTTTTTTGTTTTTTTTTTTCAATTTTAATTCATCTAAAATTCACGTTGTCAGAATTGATTTTTTTTGTATTGGAAAGTGGAGGTTTTTTTTTTTCAATTTTAATTTCATCTTTTTAAAAACGTTAACGTAAGGAAGTTCTGGAGGCACGGTTGCTTAAAATGTGTCTCTGTCAGGTTCACCGCCTATAATGCAAAATTTTGCGCTGCACGTGCAGTGCGAATGTACATTGATCACACGCACACGCACACACACACACACACACACACACACACACACACAGACGAAACACTGAGAATGAAACCATGATTGTACGTTTGTGAACATGTACAGAGTGAAAACGTTCTCTCTGGAAACACCGAGAATGAAAACCATGATTAGAACCCAGTCTTATGAGTTGCTTTTAAAGCTTGGTTGCACGATACTTCACTGACAGCAGTTTGGACGTTTGTGGCACACCCAACTGGGTCTGTGGTGGTGGTTGTCCATCGGATCCGATGATGACATTTACGTTCTGCAGCTCATCGATGCACGCGAAGGTGGCTCTGCAGTCCTAGCCTGGAGGCGCAGAGTCTTGAACAGTGGGGGCATTGGAAGTCCGTTGTTGTGATCACTGCTGATGCAGCCCTGTGTCGCTTTTCTCTGGCATCAGTGAGCTTCTGGCGTGGCGTCGTGCTTCGTCGTAGTTTGCAGCAGCTTTGTTGACTGAGACTCTCCATTTTGGTCTGTCCATAGCACGCTCCTCCAGTTCTCTCGGCTTGACGTGACACCACTGGATGTTTGCTTTCACAGTGTCTTTGTATCGCAGCTTTGGGCGGCCTTGGTTTCTCTTGCCGAGCTGTAGCTCACCATACATCAGGCGTCTTGGCATCCTAAACTCCTCCATACGGATGACATGCCCCACCCATCGAAGTTGGGCCTTGATGAGCATGGACTCAACGCTGGTGGAGTTGGCACGTTCCAGGACCTCCAGGTTGGTGATGTGGTCCTGCCAGCTGATTCCGAGTATGGAACGGAGCGCTCGCATGTGAAAGTATTCCTTTTTTTTTTAAGTGTCTGCGATACAGTGTCCATGTTACACAACCATAGAGAAGGGAGGGAGTACCACCGCATTGTAGACCTTCAGTTTCGTTGATAGTCGGATACTGTGTTGATTGAGCACTCGGGTGCGGAGTCTGCCCATTGCCTGGCTAGCCTTGCCGATTCTAGAGACGATTTCTTTATCCAGGGAGCCATCACAGGAGATGGTGCTTCCCAGGTACTTGAAATGTTCGACATTGGCAAGTGGTGTGTCGTCGATGATAATGCTGGGTGCAGGTGGGTGGGTGTTTGGTGCAGGTTGGTGAAGCACCTCCGTCTTGCCGAGACTGACAGTCAGGCCGAAGAGTTTTTGAGGCCTCAGAGAAGCGATCTAGCATCATCTGCAGGTCGGATTCTGCATGGGCCACAAGGGCGCAGTCATCAGCAAAGAGGACTTCTTGAAGGAGGGTTTGCATGCTCTTTGTCTTGGCAGTGAGACGACACAGGTCGAAGAGGGAGCCATCCAAACGGTAGCGAATGTAGACCCCCTTTCTCCAGGTCGCGGACGGCATGGGACAGCATACAGGTGAAGAACACATTAAATAGGACTGGAGCTAGAACACAGCCCTGTTTCACACCGTTGGTGATTGCAAAGGCTTCCGTCACATTCCCGCCAGAGAGGACCTGGCCAGTCATGCCGTCGTGAAAAAGCCTGATCATCGATATAAACTTTGGCGGGCATCCGATGCGCTCTAGGACTGTCCAGAGGGCCTCTCTATTGACCGTGTCAAAAAGCCTTGGTCAGATCTATGAAAACAGAGAAAAGGGGCATGTTTTGTTCAATGCACTTCTCTTGAAGTTGTCGGATGGCAAAGATCATATCAGTAGTACTTCTGCCAGGCCTGAAGCCGCATTGTGCCTCCGGGAGGTTCTGCTCCGATACTATGATAAGTCTGTTGAGTATAAGGAAGGGAGCAGACCATGTAGGTTTCAGTTTCCCTAGGACACTATCACATGCATGTGCATAGTGTGACTGCGTGTCTGCCTGTCGTGACATCATCGTCACCTTGAAATAGAAGGCATCTGGTGACAGGTGACAGTCCCGTGACCTTACGTACTCGGACAGACACATCAGTGTACAGGTTACAGTATTCGGTCGCGTGAACTTTTCAACCAAAATTTCACCAGTCTTGGGGCTTGTATTCTTCTGTGTTATGTTCATACACATCCATTTTGAGAGTGAAACTACAAAAAGAAAACGAAACCAAGGGGAGTTTCAATGCGAGTATCCGACTGTTAAGAAGATTTGAGAATAACAGCGAACTTACTGGATTCGCAGTGACATTTCATTTGAATGTCTGGAAACGTGTGTAATGTTTCTGACCGACTGCTTGGTCTGACAGGGCGCTTCATTCAACTGGTCAACGCGCGGAATCAGCTGGTGAATGGGCGACCCCTGGGCTTCCTTAACGACCTGGCGGTGACGTCAGACGGCACCATCTTCTTCACGTCGTCCTCCTCCAAGTGGAAGCGGTCCCAGTTCTTGAACATCATCCTGGAGGGGGAGAAGTCGGGCCGGTAAGTCGGGCACCCACACCATCTCCCAGCAACACCCCTCTGGCGCTGTCTAACCTTCAGTAAGGATTCTTTCCACACACCATCTCCCAGCAACACCCCTCTGGCGCTGTCTAACCTTCAGTAAGGATTCTTTCCACACCATCTCCCAGCAACACCCCTCTGGCTGTCTAACCTTCAGTAAGGATTCTTTCCACACCATCTCCCAGCAACACCCTCTGGCGCTGTCTAACCTTCAGTAAGGATTCTTTCCACACCATCTCCCAGCAACAACCCTCTGGCGCTGTCTAACCTTCAGTAAGGATTCTTTTCACACACATCTACCAGCAACACTGCTGTCTAACCTTCAGTAAGGATTCTTTTCACACACATCTACCAGCAACACTGCTGTCTAACCTTCAGTAAGGATTCTTTCCACACCATCTCCCAGCAACACTGCTGTCTAACCTTCAGTAAGGATTCTTTCCACACCATCTCCCAGCAACACTGCTGTCTAACCTTCAGTAAGGATTCTTTCCACACCATCTCCCAGCAGCAACACTGCTGTCTAACCTTCAGTAAGGATACTTTCCACACCATCTCCCAGCAACACCCCTGTGGCGCCGTCTAACCTTCAGTAAGGATTCTTTCCACACCATCTCCTATCAACACCCCTGTGGCGCCGTCTAACCTTCAGTAAGGATTCTTTCCACACCATCTCCTATCAACACCCCTGTGGGCGCCGTCTAACCTTCAGTAAGGATTCTTTCCACACCATCTCCTATCAACACCCCTGTGCGCGCCGTCTAACCTTCAGTTAGGATTCTTTCCACACATTCTTCAAGAGCTGAATACTAGATGGGTAGGAATTTAATATAAACATTTCATAAAAAGAACCTCACCCCACCCTCCCACCCCCTCCTCAACCCCCCCCCCCCCCCCCCCCCCCGCAACAACAACAGAAACAAAGCAAAAAGCAACAAAAAGAAGAAAACAAATAAACAAAAAAAAAGGAGACAAAACAAAACAAAGCAAAACAAAAAGCATAGAACTTTCCCCGGAAACAGCATTACTTTGAAATATTTCCGGTAAGATGTATTGTCTTTCAGTGGTGGTGACGGAAGGGGGTGGAATGGTGGTTCAAGTTTGTGGGGAGGGATATGTGCGTGTGGGTGTGTGCAGGGGGAAAAAAGGGGGGACTGGAGAGCGATGCGTGTGTAGAGTTATGTTCCAGCAGTTTCAGGTTGATGACAGGTTTTCTTCTACCCTTTTGTTTTTTTTTTTTGTTCTTATTCCTAACAATACATTGCTGTTATGATTTTGAAAAGGCACTGATTTGCCAAGAGGGGGAAGTTTGTTTGTTCTTTTAAATGATAACGGGAGTAACAATAGGCCGTGGAAAGGTTGAATGATATTGAATGCCCTGACATCAACTGGTTAATTAGATTTCTATTATAATATTGAGTGCCAAAACATAATATTGAATGCCAAAACATAACAGTTGATTAATTGTAATGGTCGTGAGTAGACGGTTAAGAACAGATACCAGTGAAGTATTTCTAACAAATCATGTGGTGGCTCTTGCTTTTTTTTTTTTTTTAATTGTTATATTTATTTAATTTCATACGCGAAGTGTGTGCTGCCAAATCGCGTTAGTAGTATTGACATATAAAGCGTGTCAGTATATTGTGCTTTGTTCTTGCTCCATATACACATTTACAGTTTTTTCTGATCTTGTCGTCTCCAAATTTGGCATGGCGGCTCTATAGCATACTAAGCAGAGGAAGAGCGAATCGTTTTTGCGCCAGACAATAGCATTTCTAAAGCCATGAGATTGCGAGGCGAAGCGAAATCGGGATTCGAAGCTGCAACGTCGCTGTTACCTTCGTGTTGTACCCTCTCGGCCTTTCTTGCACTTACTGGTGTCCGTCTGTGCATTCTTTCTTTCACCCCATGCGGTCTTTCAGTCTTCTGGGGCTGACTACAACAATGAATTTTAGTCAATGAGCGCATTGATGATCATAACGGCAAGAAGGATTTTGCTGTTTTTATTTGTTGTTGAATTTTATGACAACGTTGATGGGGGCATGTTATCCAAGAACTCGTCCGTTGGAAAGTTAGGTCTTGCTTGTCTTGGCCGTTTGGCCTGACAACGACGAGGTCATGGAAAGGACGACGCTGCGGCTGATACAGGGGTTACTGGGGGGGGGGCTACCACAATGATAATGATTGTTTTCTCCTTCCCCTTGTCTTCGTCGAAAGGGGATCATCACCATCATCATCACCGTCATCGTCATCGTCATCATCATCATCATCATCATCATCCCTGTTATACTATTGTTCTTACATTGTTATCATTATCAATAACATTATTGCCATCGAGGAGGAGGAGAGATCAGAGAGAGGGGAGTATGATGCTCATTGGCTGATTCTTTGTTGAACACCAGAGCTGTGATTGGCTACTACTGATGTGTGTGTGTCGTGGCGGCATCATCATTCTGATGTTCAACCCCAGGGCCAAGGGGTTCCGACAGAGTGCAGTGCAGGTGATGGACGACCACAGCTTCCCTAACGGTCTGCAGCTGTCCCCCAACCAGGACTACCTTCTGATTGCTGAGGGTGCCCGGGCCAAGATCTACAAGTCAGCAGAACTCGTCGCTGTTATCTCGTGTTGTACCCTCGGCCTTCTTGACTTACTGGTGTCGTCTCATCGTGTTGTGCCCTTGTCGCGTCATCTCCCATTCTTTCTTTCAGGCCCGCCCCCATGCGTTCTTTCAGTCTTTCTGTGCTGACTACAACAATGATTTTAGTCAATGAGCGCATTGATGATCATAACGGCAAGAAGGATTTTGCTGTTTTTATTTGTTGTTGAATTTTATGACAACGTTGATGACTGCATGTTATCCAAGAACTCGTCGTTGGAAAGTTAGTGTCTGTGCTTGTCTTGGCCGTTTGGCCTGACAACGACGAGGTCATGGAAAGGACGACGACGCTGCGGCTGATACAGCTGTTACTGTTACTTTTCCTACCCCTGCTACCACAATGATAATGATTGTTTTCTCCTTCCCCTTGTCTTCATCGAAAGTAGAATGATCATCACCATCATCATCACCGTCATCGTCATCGTCATCATCATCATCATCATCATCATCATCATCACTGTTGGTACTATTCTTCTTAACATTTGTTATCATTATCAATATCATCATTATTGCCATCGTATTCATCATCACCTTCATCACCATCGTCATCATCGCCATCATCATCATCATCATCATCTTCATCATCATCATCATCATCATCATCATCATCAATCATCATCATCATCATCACTGTTGGTACTTACTTCTTCTTAACATTGTTATCATTATCATTATGCATCATTATTGCCATCGTATTCATCATCATCATCATCATCATCATCATCGTCGTCGCATTGATAGCGCTGACGATGACGACCACGATGATGACGCTGACGATGCTGACACCCCTGATACGGACAGGGCGTGGATCGGCGCGGGGGCAGTCCCAAGCGCGGCGTGGTGGAGGTGTTCGCCGACAACCTCCCCGGCTTCGTGGACAACATCCGCCTGTCCCCGCGCGGCACGTACTGGGTGGGGCTGTCTGGTCTGCGCCACAGCTCCAGGCCCTCCGTCCTCGACTCCTATGGCTCCAGGCCCGACCTCCGCAAGCAGATCATGGGGGTACGTGCTCCTGGGTGTGGCTCGCCCCCTGTGTGTGTGTGTGTGTGTGCGTGTGTGTGTGTGTGTGTGTGTGTGTGTGTGTGTGTGTGTGTGTGTGTGTGTGTATGCGCGCGCGCGCGCGCGTGTGTGTGTGCGTGTGTGTGTGTGTGTGTGAGTGTGTGAGAGAGAGAGAGAGGAGAGAGAGAGAGTCTTGTGTTGGAGAGAGAGAGAAAGAGAGAGAGAGAGAGAGAGAGAGAGAGAGGGCGGGGGCGGGCGGGGGAAGGTGAGGAGGTGTTAATGTTTGTAATTTTAGGGGAAAGTTTTATGTCTCATGTTGGTCTTGTGAGAATTGAGTCTTGTGTTGATATTGTACGGGTTATGTTTATGTCTCGTGTTGGCTTTTGGACGGTAATTTTTTATGCCTATTATTGATTTTGAGAGAACATTTTTGTTTTTGCGTGTTGGTCTTGTGGCGGTATGTTATTTTTCGAGTTGGTCTTAGAAGGGCCTGCTCGTGTCTTGTGTTGGTCTTGAGGGAATTTGTATTTTGTGTTGATCTTGTGAGAATTTGTGTCTTGTGTCGGTCATGTTAGAATTTGTGTCTTGTGTTGGTCATATTAGAATTTGTGTCTTGTGTTGGTCATGTTAGAATTTGTGTTTTGGTTTGGTCATGTTAGAATCTGTGTCTTGTGTTGGTCATATTAGAATTTTGTGTCTTGTGTGGTCATGTTAGAATCTGTGTCTTGTGTTGGCCATGTTAGAAATTTGTCTTGTGTTTTCATGTTAGATTTTATGTCTTTTGTTTGGTCATGTTAGAATTTGTGGCCTGTGTTGGTTTTTATAATGTATGCCTTGTGTTAGTCTTTGTGAGGGTAAACTAGTGTCTTGTCTTGGTCTTTTGAGAGTGTATCTGTGCATCGTATTAGTCTTGTGAGAACATATTTGTGTCTTGTTTTGGTCTTGTGAGGGCGTAATTGTGTCGGTCGTCTGTAGGGTCTGTTTGTGGCTCCTTATAGTCTTTGAGGTGAATGTGTCTTGTGCTGGCCTTGTGAGGAAATGTTTGTCTTGTGTTGGTCTTGTGTGGACAGTATGCTTGTGTCGTGTGTTTGTGAGGGTATGTTTGTATCTTGTTATGTCTTGTGTTGGTCTTGTGACAGTATGCTTGTGTCGTGTGTTTGTGAGGGTATGTTTGTATCTTGTTATGTCTTGTGTTGGTCTTGTGACAGTATTCTTGTGTGTCGTGTGTTTGTGAGGGTATGTTTGTATCTTGTTATGTCTTGTGTTGGTCTTGTGACAGTATGCTTGTGTGTGTGTTTGTGAGGGCATGTTTGTATCTTGTTATGTCTTGTGTTGGTCTTTGTGACAGTATGCTTGTGTCGTGTGTTTGTGAGGGTATGTTTGTATCTTGTTGTGTCTTGTGTTGGTCTTGTGACAGTATGCTTGTGTCGTGTGTTTGTGAGGGTATGTTTGTATCTCTTGTTATGTCTTGTGTTGGTCTTGTGACAGTATGCTTGTGTCGTGTGTTTGTGTGGGTATGTTTGTATCTTGTTATGTCTTGTGTTGGTCTTGTGACAGTATGCTTGTGTGTGTGTTTGTGAGGGTATGTTTGTATCTTGTTATGTCTGGTGTTGATCTTGTGTGGGAAAGTTTTGTGTTGGTGTATGTTTTGAGAGGGTATGTCCGTATTTTGTGCTGAAATTGTGAAGGTATGTTTGTATCTTTTGTTGGACCTCAGTTGTGCTCGGGTATGTTTTTATCTCATGTTGTTCTTGTGAAAGTCTGTTCGTGTCCTGTGTGTTGGTCTTGTCAGGGTATTATTGTGTCTTGTGTTGGTGCCCTAAAGATGTGTCCGTGTCTTCGTGTAGGTTTTGTGGAGGTACGTTCATGCTTTGTGTTGCAAAATTTCTCTTCTCACCAATCGATTATAAACGTCAACAGACAGTGAGATAATAATGATGCAAACAAACAAGCACACCTCATGGCATCATCCACCTTGATGACCGTGTTGGGCACGTGTGTCGGGCAGCTGCCCAAAGCGGTGGTGATGGGCGCGGGCCCCCAAGTACGGGCTGGTTGTGGAGCTGAACGAGGAGGGCAAGATCATCCGCTCCCTGCACGACCCCACGGGCACCGTGCTGCCCGCCGTCAGCGAGGTGGAGGAGTTCCGGGGGAAGCTCTACCTGGGATCTTATGACCGCAATTACATCGGCGTCCTCAGCCTCAACTCCCTGCCGCCGCCCGTCAAGCCGGGCACCGCGTCTGGTTAGTGACATTCAGGTCTAACGTCTTCACCCGTCATAGATGGTGTGGGAGAAGGAAAGAACCACTCCCAAGAGCGGGAGGAGACTGGAGCGTGAGGGGAGGCAATCTAGCACTGCGCCGATACCACCAGAACAACAGCATGCTGAAATGGGCGACGAAAATATCCTTTTTTTTTTTTTTTTCGTTGGACGCCGACGATATTTAAACGTGCGACATTTGACAACGAAATCAGCCCTTCATTGCTGAACTATGCGCCTCGCTGCTTCTGATTCATTTATCAAGTCAAAATCTGTCCCTCTGGTCTAAAATGGATAGAGTGCCTTTAGCTTTCCGCTGACAGATTGAGTAGGTATTTGAACCATATGTTGTGCTCTTCTGTCGGGTTTGTCAAAACGCGCTGTCAAGGTCAAGGACAGGCTGACCAGGTGCGGTGGTTCAGAGAGCTGGAGTCTGGCTTTTCGGTCGGAGGGCCACCGGGCGCCAGCCTATTTCATTTGTTCATAGTCCTGCCGACTGCGGAAAAGGGGGTTCGTGGGCATGTCATGACTGTCACCATGTCCGAATCGATTCATATAAACATATCTACAGCCTGTTCTCGCTTTTATCCACCTTATGCGTCTTTCGACTCAAAGAACAGTGACCTTTTAGCAGTGACTTGTGTGGGTTTTTTTTTTTTTAAATCAGCTATGTGAGACCAGTTGATTCAAACATATAGTTGTAGTGTTTGTTTACTTACAGCGGACATATTAGAATTATTTGATATTGGGATATCTCTGAATTCGTCATATATGCGCTTTTTTGTTTGTGGACTTGCTCGGGTGGGATTTCTGGTCAGAAAACAGATAACATAAGCTTATCAAATTTCAGTTGATTTCAATCCAGATAGTTTCTACATTGAGTTGTATTGACTGATGAGTGGGGACAGCAATGCCAGGTTCAGGAGGGCTGCGAACATCATTGTAGCCTGGGATTAACACAGGACTGCTGAATATAACATTGGAAAGATGTTACTTGAAAACCCAAGTATGTGAAAGTTCTCCCATGAATTTGATAGCACTGATGATATTCGGTCATCTTCTTAATCTCATGGTTGGCATTGATATGCCCCATTGTTTAGTCCAACTTCTCACAGCCAATGGCCACTGTTATGTATATGTGTCAATACGGTTTATAAAGACAGTAAAAATCATGATAGACAGATAAGAAATATTAGCACGCGCTCGAATTCTTAGCAGGACAGCAAGCAAGCAGATGAGAGAGAGAGAGAGAGAGAGAGAGAGAGAGAGAGAGAGAGAGAGAGAGAGAGAGAGAGAGAGTTGTGGGTCCTTATGAAGGAAATAAGATTTATGTGAATATCATTTGGCTGTGACAAATGAATGTCCTTGACCACAAGTTTTTGCTCCCATTAAAACATTAAAACAGGATAGCTAGTAAATGAAAGGAGGAGAGAGAGAGAGAGAGAGAGAGAGAGAGGAGAGCGAGAGAGAGAGAGAGAGAGAGAGAGAGGCCCTTATGAATGAAATAAATTTGAAAATAAGTATCATTTGGCTGGTGACAAAGAAATGTCCTTGACCACAAGTTGGTTGCACCAGGAAAAAATGCCAGTTGCATCAGAAAGCTGACAATCGGGCGAAGGTTTCTTAAAATCACTTCTAGTAAATGATGTCTGTGAGAGACGGAGAGAGAGAGAGTCGGGGACCAACAGAGGTCCCCCTTATGAATGAAATAAAATTAAAATAAGTATCATTTGGCTGTGACAAAGAAATGTCCTTGACCACAAGTTGTTGCACCAATCAAATGCCAGTTGCATCA
Source organism: Conus betulinus (assembly GCA_016801955.1). Classification (NCBI taxonomy): domain Eukaryota; kingdom Metazoa; phylum Mollusca; class Gastropoda; order Neogastropoda; family Conidae; genus Conus; species Conus betulinus. The sequence continues at coordinate 275,608 of JADBJO010001880.1, forward strand.
GAAAGCTGACAATCGGGCGAAGGTTTCTTTATCACTTCTTCTGATGTCTGTGTAGGCACCGGCTCATCGCCTTCCATCCCCAACCGGCCATCGTCCACCACACCGACCGCCAACGCCCCACAGGCCCAATCCATGGTCACGACCCCCGCCCCCGGCCATAGACCTCACCCAAACCCGAGCCACCCCTCCAACCCCAACCACAGACCCAGCCCCAACCCTCATCCCAGCCCCAACCCCAGCCCCAACCAGAGACCCAACCCCAACCACAGACCCAGCCCCAACCCTCATCCCAGCCCCAACCCATCCCCAACCAGAGACCCAACCCCAACTCCGGCTCCAACTCCCACCCTGGACCCCACCCGAAACCTAACCCAACCCCCAGACCCAACCCGAATGCCAATTTCAGCTCCAAACCCCCAGCCCAGCCCCCGGCTTCGGCCCGCAGCCTAAACCTGCTCCACCCAAGCGGGATCACTATCCGGTGGGTGATGCGGGACGAGCAGACCCCCCTGGGACAGATGCTGGCGCAGATGAACAGCCGCATGGACAAGATGAACGGCAATGAACTGCGGGACATGGTCCTCGTGCTGCTCAAGCAGGTCAGTGCATGGCGGTATCTTCTCTGGCACAGGGTGAGGGAGCACAGGGGAGAGGGACGGGGTGAGCCAGGGGGTGGGGACAGGGGAAACTAAGGAAAGGGGGGGGGGGGGTTGGGGGTAGGGGTGAGGAAGAGGAGAATGTTGTTGTCATGGAAAAGGTGACAGACTGAGGGAGTTGGTGGAGGGGTGACGCCTAGAAAGGATGGTGAGGGACAGACTCCCTAGTGAGAGGTTAAGGGGGAGGGCCCAGCTTTGGACACCAAACAAATGAATTGCAGTCTCATAAGATTCCAACGGCAAGGAAGTTACAGGGCTCCACAAATCACTTAGCCCGGTATATGGGTCGTAAAAGAAAGGGGAATGAATAGGGACATCTAAACAACCCAGTCCCAGATTCATTTTCTCTCAGTTTAAGTAATAAAACATTTAAATTCCCCCATTCCCCCTCTCCAGTGTACCTGCCCGCGACGAATCCTGCCTGATTTTATGCGGCTTGATGTAGAAGCTGATCCAAATTTCTACACTGTATGTAGAAGTACTGTCCAGTTAAAGTTTTATTTAGGCTTAGTCCCTCCTTTCTGAAAGTTCAATTGAATGGGATTTAAGTTCCCTGTTCAGGAAGATTTTTTTTTTTCAGCTTGACTCATGTCCATCCTGTACCTGCCCGAGAATCCTGCCTGATTTATGCGGCTTGATGTAGAATGATCCAAATTTCTACACTGAGTATGTAGAAGTACTAATTTAGTTAAAGTTTTATTTAGGCTTACCTCCCTTCGGTCAACGCACCATGTCCCTCCTTTCTGAAGAACATTGTACCTTTTCAGAACTTGTTCAATGTGCGGATTACAAAAGTGCCTGTTCAGGAAGATTTTTTTTTTCAGCTTGACTGTCATTCCGTCTGTACTTGGACTTTTATCATTTTACGTGAGTCTGAGAACTTGTAATGCGTTGCCTAAAGTACAGGTCCTTCGTAGTTATCAGATTCTGGTTTCATTGATCTAGGAATTTTTTTTTTTCAACATAACCTTCGACATGGGCATCCTTTGTGTCCACGATTTTTTTTTTTTAGTATAAAACGAATTGAATTTTAACAGTCGTCAAGGATCTCATAGTTTCACGTCGGTTGTTGGTTTGTTTGCTGATAAGGTCATGCTGTTTATGGCTGACCGCAGATGACTTGCCGTGATTGATTCAGCAGCCAGCAGTGCGTTAAATGGACAGACAGTAGAAGAAGTGGAGCCCCTCGAGTGTCTGAGATCCACTCCTAGCAAGGGGCGGTAACTGAACGTCATCTAGAAGACCAGCAGTAATAGTTTTCAGTGTATGTGGAACTATGCAAACCAGTGGTCATGAGTATCCTCCTCTATAGATGAAAGAGCTAGGCATGAGCAGCTGATGTTGAAAAAAAGGCGTTCAAAGATAAAGGCTTCAGAAGCATATTCCGCTCTGGATGCCCTAGAAGGAAGACTATTCTCTGGAGGTACAGTGGATGCCGGACATGAATCCTGCTGTGACTCCCTGTATAAGACTTCTCTGCAATGTGCATAGAAGCTGGACATGTATTTTGCCATGACTCCCTATCCAAGACTATTCTGCTGGGAACAGCGTAAGCTGGACATGTATCTCGCCGTGACTTCCTGCCCAAGACTGTTCAACAGGGTACAGTGGAGGATGGGCAGCTCAAAGGCAGACAGAGGAGGTCCTGGATGGACAACATAAAGTGCTGGACTGGCAAACACACCTCAGCCCGGTTGCCCATGACCGAGGATATAGGACAGTGGAGATCCTGACTGCCTAGGCATAGGTCACAGCAATCCTAGAAACATTTATACAATGCAGATGATGCTTAGTGTAAAAAGAAAACAATAATGCAGACGATGTTGTTTGCGGCAATTCAGGTGATAGAGACGAAGAAGGAAGCCAACAAGACTCTGGAGAGAGCTGTTCGCCTCAAGTCGGACATGAGCAAGCTGAAGACAATGCTGGGACTGAAAGACGACTCCGCTGTGCCTTCGTCAGGTGAGGCTGCGGTGTGTGTGTGTGTGTGTGTGTGTGTGTGTGTGTGTGTGTGTGTGTGTGTGTGTGTGTGTGTGAGAGAGAGAGAGAGAGAGAGAGAGAGAGTACATTTTAAGAAACATCATGGACTGAAACAGAAGACTGCACTTTTTCTCAATTACTTCGTTTCCGTTACTGCTTCAAAACCTAAACCAGCACAACAGAATTGACACCCCCACCCCCCACCCCCTCCACATCGTTTTAATGAAAATCGAATTTCTGGAAGTTGTGATATGGGTGCTTTTGGAAATTGTTACTTTTTATTCTTGGAATACTCCAAATGCTTTGATCGTAGAAATAATGTTTTACCTCTCAAGCCATCTGTGATCATTTGCAGTTTCTTGGCTGCTCGTGAAAGTCATTTACTGCACACTTCGGAAGATTTTCATTCTAGTAATGTAATGTATCTGCTTCTGATCTTTCATTTTGTTAGTGTACTATTTTCCCATAATGGGAATGTAAAACTTTACAGTCTTCTGGATTAAAAAAAAATATGTTTCATTCTCAAAGATATATGTGAACTTCGTTTTTTTTTTTGTTTGTTTTACTGGTATATTGATTGCGTAGCTGTTTTTGTTTGTCTGTGTCAAATGATATTGTCAAATGATATTGATGGCGTGTTATTAAGTTTGTATTCTACGTGCCCTGAATAGTGTTACAAAACAAATTAAACATGACCTCGCGCACATACGTGCATGTGCGTGTGTGAGCCCTTTTTATGTTCATTTTGTTTCCCTTTTTACTAATTAGTTTTAATCATTCTGAGTCCTTCGTCTATTCCTTCCAGGATATCCAAGCCGCAAAGTAGACCATACAGCTAGCGGAAGTGGACAGGCCAGCGGAAGCGGAACAGGAAGCAGCACAGGGGCCACAGCCACAGCCGGAACGGGAACCACTACACAAATCACAACATCCGCTCCAACGACTGTGACAGACACCAGTACGAGGTCAGACACCACCTTGGCCGACACTACTGAGGATGGAACCTCATCAGCATCTCCAGCTATGGCTGGCGGTAGTGCCGCTGATGGCGGTGCTAATGACCCGTCGGCACCCACCTTCAATAGTGGGTGCGTTTCGGGGAGTCTGACGTGCGGCGTGTATTAATTCCGATGATAACATGAACTATGAGTTTGGGGGTTGATGTGCATTTCTTTTTATTTCTGCCAGAAGGGTTGTTTTCACCGCGCCCGTTTTGTTTGTTTGTTTGTCTGTCAAGCACCAACATTACGCCCTATTGCACACATTCTAGTGAATCTTTATTACAAAATGGAATGTGCCCCACGACGGAGCCATCGGTAGGGATCCGTGATGCAGAATGGGATCCAACAGTAGATCCAGGATCGGCTATCAGGATTCTTACCTATGTCATCACGCAAAAACTGCTTTATGGATTTGTAAACAAAACTTGGTTGAAAGATTGAAGATTGGTCCAGGGACGAATCCATTAAGTTTTAACCCGAATCTGTGGTGCGGATCAGGATCCAACGATAGATCCAGGATCAGTGCATATTAATGATTATGATTATTATTGAGATTATGACAAAATATCCACTGAACACGAACACTGTGAAGTCATTGTCACAAATTGATCATTATCTACAAAATATCATATTTCAAGGGGATCTTAACACTTTCTAGTGACATAAATACATTTTTTTTGTACTTTGCGTAGCCGGTCCTAAAAAAGGGAAGTCACTCCTACAGTTTGTATCAATTACTTCTCTGGCGGAGAAATTAATTACTTCCCCTGGCGGCAAATTATTTTCATTGTTAATGTTAACTGACTCAAAGGACAGATCGAGGAATTGTTTGACCTCGACACAGGCCTGCCCTTTTCCCGAGTACTCTTTTGTTATGCCATGAATTGATCCCTAGAAATGCCTCAAACCGCATGATACTGATGACTGGATGTAGCTGATTTGATGAATTGCGGAATAATGATTGATAAAACAAAATGTTGAGTGGCCATTGTTACTGCTGTTGTTTCTGTCATCGCTGTCGTTCCTGCTGCCGCTGTTGTTGTTGTTGTTGCCCTGCTGCCACTGCTACAACTACTGTTGTTGTTGCTGCTGAGCCGGCTCTTCCTGCTACTGACACTGTCCTGGCTGCGACATCAGAGTAGATGGTTACAGCTGTTGATACCTGCTGCCTCTTTTCCTGCTACTGCTGCTGTTATTAAATGGTGGTATTGGTGTTATTGGTCATGGTTCGTTTGGTTTGGATTTGATCTGATGCTCTCTCTCTCTCTCTCTCTCTCTCTCTCTCTCTCTCTCTCTCTCTCTCTCTCTCTCTCTTTACTATAATGGATGAACGTTTTAATGTTATGAAGATATGTGTGTTTGTTAAAAGTTTTGTAAGTCTTAGTCGCTAGTTTGTTAAAAGATTTGTAAGTCTTAGTCGCTAGCCATACTTAGTCCCTTAACGGGGCAAGGGCCGGATGAAAAAAGCATGTGATTGCTTATCTGTTACCCTTGGAAATAAAGATTATCATCATCATCTCTCCTTACCCCACCTTGCTTCTATCTATCTCTTTCGTTCGCTCGCTCGCTCGCTCTCTCCCTCCTTCCCCTCTGTCTCTCTCGCTTGGTCGCCTGCTCGCTCACTCTCTCTCCCACCCTATCTCTTATCTCTCACTCTCTTTCATTCTCTGTCTGCATGTCTCTTTCTGACTGTCTCTCTCTCTCTCTCTCTCTCTCTCTCTGTTTGTCTGACTGTCTATCTGTCTCTGCCTCCGTGTCTCTCTCTCTCTCTCTCTCTCTCTCTCTCTCTCTCTCTCTCTCTCTCTCTCTCTCTCTCTCTCTCGTTGTCCGTGTCTCTCGTCTGTCCTCTCTCTGCCTCTCTCTCTCTGTTTTAACAAGAACTTGAACTTGATTCCGCATCCAATTTGCGCCCAGGTTGAGTGACTGCCTGTTTGTCCTTTGTGTTCATTGTCTTGAGCGTTGTTTGTCTTGCCTGAAGAAGACAAAAGAGGCCGAAACGCCTTGTTTCCCTCTTTCATTTGGCGGTACGGCTGCTTTTCTTTTAATCCCAGAGCTTAAGCACGAATATTATTCTTAAAATGGCGTCTTATGGGAGAAGACGATAGCATGGGGGAGAGAGACGGAGAGAGACAGTGAGAGAGTGTGTATGTGAGTGTGTGTGTGTGTGTGTGTGTGTGTGTGTGTCGCGCGCGCGTGCGGGCATTCTTGTTCGTGTATGTGTACATATGTGCGCATGCATGTGCGCGCGCGTGTGTGTATGTGTGCGTGAGCGCGCGCGCGTGTATTTCTAAGGACATCAAAATAATGACAAAAAGGTAACAGGAAGAAAACGGAAAAAAAAGGGAAGCCAAAAGATCCCCCCTTCCCCTCCCCCCCCCTCCACCCCCCCCCCCCCCCCCCCCCCCCCAAACCCAAACCCTCCTCTCCTCGCTACAAACCAGGCACTGTGAAGACTCGTTCAATCACACAGTGACAGACCAGGCGCGAGATATTACAAATTGACTGTCACGGTAGACAGCGCACGTCGTCACAACATTATGACTAACAACACAGGGCAGGTAAAATACGAAAGGGCAAAATGAACACACACACACACACACACACACACACACACACACACACACACACAGAGACAGAGAGAGAGAGAGAGAGAGAGAGAGAGAGATGGGAAGATGTTTGTGCAACACTTGCCAAGAACCAGAATTCCGCCCGTTCCCTTCCCACCTTTCTCCTTCCCGCCCCTCATCAGTCACTGTCTTGCTTTCTCATGTCCCGTCCCCACCCCACCCACCCTTTTCTCCTTCCCTCTTCTCTCTCTCTCTCTCTCTCTCTCTCTGTGCGTGCGTGTGCGCGCGCGCGCGCGCGCGTGTGCGTGTCAGTCTGTCTCTTTCTCTCCGTCTTTTGTCTCTGTCGCTCTTGTCTCTGTCAGTCTGTCAGTTTATCTGTTTGCCTGTTTATCTCTCTCTTTGTCTATGTCTGTCTGTCTACCTGTCTTTGTCACTCTTGTTTTTGTCTGTCTGTCTGTCTCTATCTCTTGTCTCTGTCTGTCTTTCTCTCTGTCTGCCTGTCTCTGTCTTTGTCTGTCTCTTGTCTCTGTCCGTCTGTATGCCTGTATCTGTCTTTTTTTGTCTATGTCTGTCTGTCTGTCTGTCTGTCTGTCTGTCTGTCTCTCTCTCTCTCTCTCTCTCTCTCTCTCTCTCTCTCTCTCAGAGACGTATTTAAAACAAAGAAAAAGAAAAAAGAAGGAATCCTATAAACCATTACTTGGGCGTCCGATTTGGAATCGTACTGATTTTTGTTGGAATTTCTGTTCGAATCAAGAACACACAGACACAAGGTGAACAAAAAGACCGAACATCGTCTTCAGACTGTGGCTACCAGCTACAGTATTTCAATGCCGATTGTACTGTGGTCATCGTGCTGACAGGTCATCGTCGGCTAAATGAACATGTTGTTACATGTCTTTCTCAAGCCCTCAAACAAAAAGAAAATCTGTCAACCAGAAGTCCTGGCCCATCTCACGATAGGTTAACGAACACAACCCTGGGTGCATGAGAAAAGAAAACCGTTACTGGGTGGCCATAATGTTTTGCAGCACTTGTGTGTACTGACACAAGCTGGACTGGTCCCACCATGAAAGTGATTGGTTCTGGAAGGGCGAGGGGGGGACATCAAAACGAACTCTTCAGCTTGATTTCATATTTCATGTGAAACTTTGCATGGGTCAGTTTCACTGCAAATGATTTCATATCTCAGGTGAAATTTTGCATGGGTCAGTTTCACTGCAAATGATTTCATATCTCAGGTGAAATTTTGCATGGGTCAGTTTCACTGCAAATGATTTCCAAGTCTGTGGAAATCTTCACCTCTAAAAGCTAAAGCCCTCTTCAGAAAAACAAAAAATAACAACGAAAAAACAGCCACGTCATCACAGGACCTCCCTCCCCCTCCCCTCTCATGGCTGTCCCCTGGCCTCTAATATTTTTTTTCAAGACCTGCCATGGTCAAGCGTTTGTGCCTTCCGAGTGACCAGGTTCCGGAGGGCACTTCAAAAGTTAATCCCACACTCTGATCTCTCGTATGTTTGGTGAAATAACGCATGGATTAAGTCCCTTGTCAATGGTTCCGTTATTTCTGAGAATCAACATTTCAAGCCTTATTTCTTGGATTTCCATCTCAGTTAGGCCCCATTCTAAGTTTGAGGGGAGACTCTCTCCTCTCAGAAGTCGACCAGTATGACGCCGTTTTACAAGAAGAAGATATGGCCAGTTCCACGTCCAAAAACAGAGAGAGAGAGAGAGAGAGAGAGAAGAGGTAGGAGGAGGAGGAGGAGGAGGAGGAGGAGGAGGGGGAGAGAGAGAGAGAGAGAGAGAGAGAGAGAGAGAGAGAGAGAGAGAGAGAGAGAGAGAGAGAGAAGATGAATTAGGGGGTGGTGTGTGTGTGAGAGAGAGAGAGAGAGAGAGAGAGAGAGAGAGAGAGAGAGAGAGAGAGAGAGAGAGAGAGAGAGACAGAGAGAGACAGACAGACAGACAGAGAGGCAGAGAGTATTGGGTTTAGACAGGTGTCTTACTTTCCTTAATTCCAACCGCAAATACAGTCGCAAGCAAACGTGTGCGCGAGCGTCAGCAGTATCACCATCTCTCCGGCACTCGCACCGCACGCAGGTATACATGCAGACGTACGCACACATGCACACAGGCACCCGTACCCCCGCTCTTCCTCCTCTACCCTCACTCACAGTAGTAGATAGAGAGCGAGGCACAGACACAGGTGGTGATTTTGACGGGAAAAAGTGAAGTTTAACAACACCCATAGTCGGGCTGACCAACATCACAGGATGGAGGACATCAGTTCACGCAGACATCGATTGGATAATGAAATTCGATCATGTGTGATCGAGTTTATCATCCAATCGGCATCAGCGAAAAGAGCCCCCTTTTCTGGAGGGAGATAAACCACAGACCATCTGTATTGATTATCTATTCCTGCTCCTGAAAAGTGATTCTACTAGGACAACTGCGAGCAATATGGACAGGGAAAGACAACCCGAATACATGACGTCTGTCAACTGCCCGACATTGAGCAATACTGGCTCAAGGCGTCAAGCATCAAATGTTGCTAGGTGTGCGAGCGCCGTTATTCCCTATTCACGTATGGTCAGTGATACCGCCTCTATTGTTTTGGGATCAATATCAGGGCACTCAACAAGTGAATGCCGACGTCTCTTCTTATCTATCAATCGAAAGCAGATTAATGAAAGTCGGCGAAACACGTAGCCCAACACCTATATTAATACCTATTAACAAAATTAAAAAGAGAGATGGAAAAAACAAAGATTGAACAACACTGTGTCTAATTCAACTTTCTTTCCGTTTTCAATCAGCTTCTTTTCTCGGTACAAACAAGATAACGGTTGTCTTGAAGCGTAAGAAATTAAGAGAGAGATATACTTTCCAATCTTGTTCAGCCATATATTACCCTGCTGCTTCCTCCTCCCAACCCCCAGCCCCAGCCCCACACCACCATTCATCTCCCCAGCCCCCAGCCCCACACCACCATTCATCTCCCCCAGCCCCCAGCCCCACACCACCATTCATCATCTCCCCAGCCCCCAGCCCCCAGCCCCACACCACCACCATTCATCTCCCCAGCCCCCAGCCCCACACCCATTCATCTCCCCAGCCCCCAGCCCCAGCCCCACACCACGATTCATCTCCCCAGATCCCCAGCCCCCACACCACCATTCATCTCCCCAGCCCCCAGCCCCAGCCCCCCAGCCCCACACCACCATTCATCTCCCCAGCCCCCAGCCCCAGCCCTCAGCCCCACACCACCATTCATCTCCCCAGCCCCCAGCCCCACACCACCATTCATCTCCCCAGCCCCCAGCCCCACACCACCATTCATCTCCCCAGCCCCCAGCCCCAGCCCCACACCACCATTCATCTCCCAGCCCCCAGCCCCACACCACCATTCATCTCCCCAGCCCCCAGTCCCACACCACCATTCATCTCCCCAGCCCCCAGCCCCACACCACCATTCATCTCCCCAGCCCCCCAGCCCCAGCCCCACACCACCATTCATCTCCCTCCCCAGCCCCCAGCCCCAGCCCCACCCACCACCACCATTCATCTCCCCAGCCCCCAGCCCCCAGCCCCCACCACCACCATTCATCTCCCCAGCCCCCAGCCCCACCCCCCACACCACCATTCATCTCCCCAGCCCCCAGCCCCACACCACCATTCATCTCCCCAGCCCCCAGCCCCACACCACCATTCATCTCCCCAGCCCCCAGCCCCACACCACCATTCATCTCCCCAGCCCCCAGCCCCCACACCACCATTCATCTCCCCAGCCCCAGCCCCACACCACCATTCATCTCCCCAGCCCCAGCCCACACCACCATTCATCTCCCCAGCAGCCCCCAGCCCCCACACCACCATTCATCTCCCCAGCCCCCAGCCCCCACACCACCATTCATCTCCCCAGCCCCCAGCCCCCAGCCCCACACCACCATTCATCTCCCCAGCCCCCAGCCCCCACACCACCATTCATCTCCCCCAGCCCCCAGCCCCAGCCCCCAGCCCCATCCCCCAGCCCTACACCACCATTCATCTCCCCAGCCCCCAGCCCCAGCCCCCAGCCCCACACCACCATTCATCTCCCCAGCCCCCCCCCCCCACACCACCATTCATTCATCTCCCCAGCCCCCAGCCCCACACCACCATTCATCTCCCCAGCCCCCAGCCCCACGCCACCATTCATTTCCCCAGCCCCCCCCCCCCAGCCCCCACACCACCATTCATCTCCCCAGCCCCCAGCCCCCAGCCCCCACACCACCATTCATCTCCCCCCCCCCCAGCCCGACACCACTATTCATCTCCCCAGCCCCCAGCCCCACACCACCATTCATCTCCCCAGCCCCCAGCCCCACACCACTATTCATCTCCCCAGCCCCCCAGCCCCACACCACCATTCATCTCCCCAGCTCCCCCCCCAGCCCCACACCACTATTCATCTCCCCAGCCCCCCGGCCCCACACCACCATTCATCTCCCCAGCCCCCAGCCCCACACCACTATTCATCTCCCCAGCCCCCAGCCCCACACCACCATTCATCTCCCCAGCCCCACACCACCATTCATCTCCCCAGCCCCCAGCCCACACCACCACCATTCATCATCTCCCCAGCCCCCAGCCCCCACACCACCATTCATCTCCCCAGCCCCCAGCCCCACACCACTATTCATCTCCCCAGCCCCCAGCCCCACACCACCATTCATTTCCCATGCCCCCCAGCCCCCAGCCCCAGCCCCACACCACCATTCATCTCCCCAGCCCCCAGCCCCACACCACCATTCATCTCCCCAGCCCCAAACCCCACACCACCATTCATCTCCCCAGCCCCCAGCCCCAGCCCCCACCACCACCATTCCCCATCCCCCAGCCCCAGCCCCACACCACCATTCATCTCCCCAGCTCCCAGCCCCACACCACCATTCATCTCCCCAGCCCCCAGCCCCCCACACCACCATTCCTCTCCCCAGCCCCCCAGCCCCAGCCCCACACCACCATTCATCTCCCCAGCCCCCAGCCCCACACCACCATTCATCTCCCCAGCGCCCAGCCCCCACACCACCATTCATCTCCCCAGCCCCCCCAGCCCCACACCACCATTCATCTCCCCAGCCCCCAGCCCACACCAACATTCATCTCCCAGCCCCCAGCCCCACACCACCATTCATCTCCCCAGCCCCCCAGCCCCACACACCATTCAATTCCCCAGCCCAGCCCCCCACACACCATTCATCTCCCTAGCGCCCAGCCCCACACCACCATTCATCTCCCCAGCCCCCAGCCCCACACCACCATTCATCTCCCCAGCCCCCAGCCCCCAGCCCCACACCACCATTCATCTCCCCAGCCCCCAGCCCCACACCACCATTCATCTCCCCAGCCCCCAGCCCCACACCACCATTCATCTCCCCGCCCCAGCCCCACACCACCATTCATCTCCCCAGCCCCCAGCCCCAGACCACCATTCATCTCCCCAGCCCCCAGCCCCAGCCCCACACCACATTCATCTCCCCAGCCCCCAGCCCCACACCACCATTCATCTCCCCAGCCCCCACACACACCATTCATCTCCCCAGCCCCAGCCCCAGCCCCACACCACCATTCATCTCCCCAGCCCCCAGCCCCAGCCCCACACCACCATTCATCTCCCCAGCCCCCAGCCCCAGCCCCACACCACCATTCATCTCCCCAGCCCCCAGCCCCAGCCCCCACCACCACCATTCATCTCCCCAGCCCCCAGCCACAGCCCCACACCACCATTCATCTCCCCAGCCCCCAGCCCCACACCACCATTCATCTCCCCAGCCCCAGCCCCCAGCCCCAGCCCCACACCACCATTCATCTCCCCAGCCCCCAGCCCCAGCCCCACACCACCATTCATTCCCCAGCCCCCAGCCCCAGCCCCACACCACCATTCATCTCCCCAGCCCCCAGCCCCACACCACCATTCATCTCCCCAGCCCCCCGCCCCACACCACCATTCATCTCCCCAGCCCCAGCCCCACACCACCATTCATCTCCCCAGCCCCCAGCCCCAGCCCCACACCACCATTCATCTCCCCAGCCCCCAGCCCCACACCACCAGTCATCTCCCCAGCCCCCAGCCCCAGCCCCCAGCCCCACACCACCATTCATCTCCCCAGCCCCAGCCCCACACCACCATTCATCTCCCCAGCCCCCAGCCCCACACCGCCATTCATCTCCCCAGCCCCCAGCCCCAGCCCCACACCACCATTCATCTCCCAGCCCCCCCCAGCCCCAGCCCCACACCACCATTCATCTCCCCAGCTCCCGGCTTCATGCACCGAAAATAGTAACATTTCCGTGACTGGTAGGTAGGCCTGTTGGACTGTCAACTTTCAACTTTGAAAGAGAAATTATAATCAATCCGCCAGACAGAAGGTACAAAAACAAATTACAAGACAAAGCATGACGCGTTTCGACCTCTTTTGGTCTTCTTCAAGCAAGATGAACAACTTCAGGACAATGAAGAACGATCATTATTATCTAACCTGACACATTTTACTGCCGAAAAGTTGGTTGCCTTAGCCAGTTGAAATTTCGTTTCGTATTTTGAACAGAAAACTACCATGACAAACGTGTTTTTAGCACATTTTTATTTCATTCATAATGTTTACAGAAATGCGTAAGGAAGCTTTTCTTCTGTTTAGACAAAAACTGTAACTCTGCTGATTCCAGCATGGCTCACACTGAAAAAAGATCAAACTAGAGGAAAGGCTTAGTGGGGGGGACACGGCGAAATTAAACCAAAGCAAAAAAAAAAAAAAACATGTGAAGAAAAGGCAAATCGAACATAAGCGAACAGTCACCAGGCAAATTCCTACGAAACAAAACCTCAGAAAAAAAAAAAATCCCGCTCCCCTCTCCCCCGTCTCTCTCCAGCCTCCACCAAACCCAAAAACCTCCAACTCAGGCCCGTGGCCTCCGACCCCCCCTCCCCCCCCCCCCCCCCCCCCCCCCCCACCTCCTTCTCTCCGGCCCCTACTCGCTTCATCTGCCCAAGTCTGTTTTCCCTGCTTCAAACCCAGGAAGATGGTACAACGGTAGTGGGGGCGTCGTGGCGGTGGCGGTGTCGGCCCCGCTGAACTCCGTGGTGATGGTCTGGCCGGTGGTGCCGGAGGGTCTCACCTGGGTGGCATCGTTGAGCAGCTGCTGCAGGCGGTTGGCGCGCTCCACGGCGCGGCGGGAGTCCAGGCGAGCCTCCAGGAAGCGCTGCACCAGCACCATGATGATCTGGCGCAGCCGCTCCTTGCTCATCTGGGCGATGGTGGTCTGCACGTGGTTGAGGAAGTTCACCTGCGGGTTGGTGGTGGGCGGCGGCACCACTGGGGGCGGAGCCTGGGTGGTGACTGTCAACACACCGACAGCGAAATACAGGGGGTGAGAGTGGGGGGAAAGGTGTGTGTGGTGTGTGTGTGTGTGTGTGTGTGTGTGTGTGTGTGTGTGTGTGTGTTGGAGATGGTGGGGGCGGAGAGGGTGGGGCGAATAGGTGAGTAGTAGAGAGAACACAGATGCGATGGATAAAGAGCGAAAGGGAGGGGGGGGGGGGGCGATGGAAAGAGAGACTAGGGGTAGATGAAGTAGAAAGAAAAGAGAGGGAGAGGAGGGGAGAAGAAATGGGGGAAGGGTGTGGGGGAAGAGAGAGAGACAGAGAGAGAGAGAGAGAGAGAGACCGGGGAAGGGGAGGGGGGGGGGGGGGGCGGTGGTCGTGTGATCATTATACCTTGCACTTTTACAAAGAAACTACAAGGAAGACTGAAAAAGAGAGTGAGTAAGTGAGCAAACGGGTCAATGAATAAATTGGCGAAAAAATGACTGAATGATTAGAATACCTGTCTATCTGTCTGTCTCTCTCTCTTTCTCTCCGTCGATCTAACTATCTACCTGCATACCAAACTACCTATCCATCCATCCATCTATCTATCTATCTATCTATCTATCTATCTATCTATCTAATCTATCTACCTATCTATCTATCTATCTATCGTAGGGAAAGCACTCATGAACCTTGGGAAAACAGATTAAATGACTGTTATGAGGAAAACAGTTGTCCTCCTCAGGGAGAATGTTTAACCCCGTTCTCCTGAAGGATGATGGTCGTTTTCCCGGGACAACGGCTACACGCTCCCTTACACAAGCCCCTTCAGGATCGAAAGTGGATCTGCAGGGTGATCCGGATCGATGGGTGGATGAAGGATCCCTACCACTGTGGCAGAGGTCTGAAGTTTTCTGAGCACCCTTCTAGTTATCATTATTACTATAGTTATTATCATTATCAGTATCAGTATTATGATTATCATCATCGACATTATTATTACTTTTACTATCATCATACGTATTGTTATTGTCGTTGTTTTCATTATCATTATCATCATTGTATTGTTGTTGTCATTATCATTGTATTATCATAATTATTGTTGTTGTTGTTGTTAAATTAACACCGTTTATTATCAGGCTTTATGAGCTGTGCGAGAGTACCAAAGTTTCGTAATGAATAAGCAGATAAACTTTGCAGGCGCTTCTCTCTTTGCTACGGACTGGGATCGTTTCAGAAATTTTCATCACAACACAGGCACTTCATGGACGGAGAGCTGCTTGACACAGTCACTCGATGGATCATCTGGTTTTGGTTGTCTTTGGCCTCGTTCATCCGCACGCACGTGCATGCGTGTGTGTGTATGTGTGTGTATGTGTGTGTGTATGCCCGCGTGCTTGTGTGCGTGTGCGCGAGAGTGCGTGTTTGTGTGTGCGCGTTCGTGCGTGCGTGCGTGTGTGTGTGTGCGTGCGTGCGTGTGTGTGTGTGTGTGTGTGGGTGGGGGGGGGGGGGGGGGGGGGGCGTATGTGTGTATGTGTGCGCGCGTGATATGTGTGTGTGTGTGTGTGTGTGTGTGTGTGTGTGTGTGTGGGTCAATACAATCTTGAGTTAAATCTGACAATGAATTGGTGTCAGTCAGTGTGTGTGTGTGTGTGTGTGTGTGTGTGTGTGTGTGTGTGTGTGTGTGTGTGTGTGTGTGTGTGTGTGTGTGTGCGTGCGTGCATGCGTGAGTGTATGTGTGTGTGTGCGTGCGCGCGCGAGCGCGCGCGTGCGCGTGTGTGTGTGTGTGTGTGTGCGTGCGCATGTGAGCGCGGGCGTGCATGCGCGCGGACGTATGTGCGTGCGTGTCTACATATACATATATATGTATGTATGTAAGTATGTATGTATGTATGTATGAATCAATCTATCTGTGTATTATTTTTGTTCTTATTCTTATTATTGTATATCATTATAATTGTCATTATCATCATTATTGTCGATATTATCATCATTATATCAATAATGATAATAATAATAATACGTAAAGCACCCACCGAAAGCAAAGCAGCCTCTCTACCACTCCTGATCACAGCGAGGAGACACATCAGTCAAATATCCACTTTGTAAGATCATTTACACATGTTGTGTGTCAGGCACAAAAGTTCCAGTTCTTCAATGGTCAAGAGAACAGAGACCAAAAGTCCAAACTCTTTTCCTTTGCCATGTCCAGAAGCACCTCTGAACACGTAGCTAGTCAAAAATCCAAAAGGCACAACTCTTTTCTTTCACAACAACTTTGTCTTGTCTTTGTTCTTGACGTCATTGCAATGCCTCTTCCCCCTCCCAACCTCACCCTCCTTGTGCAGAGAACGACGTCTGAAGATTCTTTTCCTTCAGCGTCAGTCACATGATTTGCTGGTCCAATCATCGATCAGCATCAGTCACATGATTTGCTGGTCCAATCATCGATTAGCATCGGTCACATGTTTTGCTGGTTGTTACAATTTAAAAGGGAGACAAGAGAGGAGCAACTTTTGCGAAAGACGTCATAGCAATAATGACGAGTTGCAAGCTTCCTTTTATTTATCACTTTTAGATCTCGGTATTTTCGGTCAGTGTAGTGCTATTGTTGATTTGTTTAAAACATTTGGAAAGTGAACGTATGCCTAATTGTTCAGTATTTTTGGATCGATTGATAATGCTATTGGAATATTCAAGATAATATTAAAATGTTCATCAGGTTTTTTGTAAGATGCTAGTGCATTACCGAAGGTTCGATAAATGTTGTAGAAGCTGACCGAATTACATTCGCATACGTTCCTCACGATTTAATTGGTTAAGCTTACTGATATGCAGAATATTCCAGAAAAGAATAATCGAGTATGTTCGAGAATATATTCTTTAGATAACATATAAAAGAAAGAGAGCTGTGCGACTGAGAGAGAGAGAGAGAGAGAGAGAGAGAGAGATTTTTGAAGAGTTCTAGTCATTGTCCAGCATAAAAGTGTTCGAGTCTTCACTGACTCAGATGAGAGTCTTTTCATCAGTCTAGTCGATGAAAACCTGCCATTGGTAGAATATTGCCTGATGCATGTACGACTGAGAGTTCCAGTACGACTTACTGAACCTGAAGGTCAGTGGGTTGGTTTTGTTCCTATATTCTTAAACGTTTGTAAATAAAAGGATCCTGTTCGTTTCAGCACCGCCTGGTGTATTTTGCCGTCTGCAAGCCGAACACCTACCACAGGGTCTACAACGAACTCTTACAAGCTAGGCTACTGCACTTACCTTGTTCTGAAGAAGTCATCGATTTAGCGTGTAACACTGGTCCTGTTATCAATCAACTTCGATGATATGACGCGCTCATCCATCTCGACTGAAAGAAACAGTATGCTGGAACAGTGGTTTCTTTGCAGGGCCACTTGAACTACTCATTCCTCATCAAAGGTTGTTGTGTGATAAAAACAACAACAAAAAAACAACAAAACCAAGGAGATATTACTGACACATTCACACGTTTCGTTCCGTATGAACAATGTCACCAGGACACCACTGTTTCTTGACAGTATTTGGTTTAGCTGAAGACTTTTGCAATAAAAAAAAAAATGTGCACAAAACTTAACCTTTGGCTGTGGTTCCCAGGGAATACCCGGACTAGATTTGTCGCTCAAAAGACTCTAAACAACATTCCGAACAAACAATATTGTTTTTTTAGCAAACGCTAACGGTGACCATCACTCTTGTCACAGTTTTCAAGCGAACTTGTTTGTTCCATGTCTTCAGTGCCAGCGAGTCGCTTCACTGTTGAAGAACTCTGGAAGTTTGGGTCTCAAAATAACTATTTTCCTTCTTTTTTCTTTCGTGGCAACTCGATTTGTACGTGTCTTCACCAATACACACGCCCGTTTCTGTGGCCTGTATGTCCGTGAGATTGTCAGGAAGCCATCAGGGGGCAAGGCAAGGCAAGGCAAGGGCAAGGCAAGCATCCTAACGGATGTGTTCCATCAACAACTCTGCGTGTCTAGCATCAAAAGATTTTCACAGATATGTGTCATTGATTTAAGCACCTCTTGAAAAAAAAAAAAAACAGCCGTGTCCACCACCAATTACGAAAGGAGATGTTGTGTTTTCATCAAGGAACTTCCATTGCTTCCTTGGCGACCACAATCGCATCTTTCAAACAATGAAAGTAAAATCACAGATTTATGAACGATGTAATAAAAACAAAAGCAAGAAACAAACAAACAAACAAACAAAAAAAACAATAGCATGCCTCCCAGCGGCCGAAGCGATCCCTTTCAGCTGTGTTATAGTTTGTTACTTGAGAAGCGGTTGTGATCTTTCCGTGTGGGAACTGCTGGTGCCAGTTGAGGACGACCCAGACTTTGGAGAACGGGGACTGAGCTCCGTGGCCACCGTCGGTGGGTGACCATGCGGTGATATTGCTGGCTGCAACGGTGCTGTGTGCGGAAGAGGCGATCCCTTGTAGCAATTCTCCGACAGACCGGGTAATACTCGACATTTCTTTTGAACCAACGTATGGAGATGGCACTTGCGTGACATATCCAGGGGCAGGCCATACTTCTCCTCCTCCTCCCCCCTCCTCCTCCCCATCCTCCTCCTGGGCCTTTGAGCACATCACTGGGAGAGCCAGAAGGAGAAAGCCGAAGAGCCTTCAGCAAGTCTACGCCCAGCGTGAGACCAGCTGCCACTGAAGGTCCACCCGAAGAGAGGCAACATCTGTTTCAGCATGTGGAGGTGAGACTGAAGTCGCCGGGAACGGTCCAGTATGCGGCGAGTCTTGGCCAAGGTTTCCAGCAGATGGTGGAAGACTTTCAGGACGAGACGGTGAAGCCGTTGATCCGGCAGGTGCTCCGTCTGGCTGAAGATGGATTTGGCCAGCTTGGTCATCAAAACGGTCCTGACCACACCGCTGTTGGGGTTACCGCCGTGCTTGTTACTGTCGTTGTTGTTGCTGTTGTTGTCATTTTGGGGGCTGTTGCTGCTGTTGTATTTTGGTCGTTGTAATTAGTGTTGCTGTTGCTGCTGACATAGTTGTTGGTGCCGCTGCTGTTGTCGTTACTGTTGTTGTTGCCGTTATTATAAGTTCCGTTGCCGTAGTTGTTGCTGTTGCCATTGTTACTGTTGGTGTTGCCGCTGTTGCTGTTGTTGATGCCGTTGTTATTGTGGCTGTTGCCGTTGCTGTTGTCGAAGCCATGGGAGTTGTCAACAGGGTTCTTGCTAGTGGCCGGTCCTGTACAAGTTGACATGATTTCTTCCCCTTTGTTTCTGTCTCTCTTCCTTACTCTTAAATGTATACTTCCATGCATACGCCCGCACGGTTACACACACACACACACACACACACACACACACACACACACACACACACACACACACATTTTGCTTTTTCATATCTGACTTATATGAATACCTACCTATATATATATCTATCTATATATCTATCTGCATATCTGTTTATCTATCTCTGCTGATCCTGCCAACTTTTTGGGGTATACTCACAGTCTATGGAGCACACTTTGGAGATCAATTCCTTTTCGTGCCCCCTTCCGTCTAACGTAAGCCTATCTTTTAAAGTGATGTTCTATTACTGGGATGTCTTTGACATGTGCATTCATCTTTGTGTTCGGGATGGAAGGCATAACGGCCAGGTTTTACCCTTTTTTTTACGGTGGTTGCATCAACCTGCATGCCCTTCAAGTTTGCAAAGTGCAGTGTTTTAAACTGGGGACTCTTTTCAAATAATGTTTGAAAATCCTTGTTATCCCCTGTAAGTAGCCTCCATAACTCGTGCCTTGTATATTCCCACCATTGAAATTCCAGACAAAGTTGAGATCATCGTTTGTAAGTGCTAATCCACACTTGCCAGACCATTGCCGCCAAAGGCTCGAAACTGTCGCACGCTGGAAATAGTGGGCAACTCTGTCAGTGAGCTGTCACTGTGAGGTGCGAGAGACGGAGTCGGAGGAGGAGAACGGAGCGTGGGATTGGAGGGGGTGGGGTGGGGGGAGGAGGAGGAGAAGGACCAAGGATAGAGGGTTGCGGAAACGGATGGGAAGGGTAGAGGTGGAGAGGGAAAGGAGGAGGGGAGTGTTTGGGGAATGGGCAACAACAACAAAACCATATGCACTATCAGGTTTTGCCTGCTTGTGTTACCCAGGCTTTTGCACGCTTTGCGTCCGTTCATAAAGGGATTACTGTGCTCACGTCAGTTTTAATTACTCGCGTGCTTAAGCATGTGCTCTCAGAGCAACTAAATCGATATTTGCTTCCATGGTGAAACTTATACGCCGGCAACTCGAAATTGATGTTGTTTGCGGAACAACACCTTGGCCCAACGTGGATGCATAGGTGTCAACCTATACGGCTTTCCCGTATTGCTGTACGGGAAACCTACGATTCCGGGTCTGTACGGCCGTATACAAGTTTTCAATACGGGTAAAACTGATTTGTACGGGCAAATCACTGAGGCAAATTGCAAGGTGAACAAATTTTCATAGCAGACGACACAGACTCTAAACACTGAAACAGGAACAAACTAAGTAGATGATCGGTCATGCTTTGAGATCAACCTTTCAGCCCCCTTGTTGAAAGCAGCAAAGTCTGCCACCAAGCATTACAACGATGAACATCAGTAACTCATTTGCAGGTGACAGGGTTGAACAGAACAATGGCTGTGTATTCTGGGAAATTGGTATGATTGGGAATCGAAACTTTGGGGATCACAGTAAGTAAAGATGTACTCCTGACTTCAATGGACTAATGATGTTGGTGGGAGTGGAAGAGTGTGTAAACAATGGGTTTATAAACAGTTCTAATTCTGCATGATTGTCAGTGTTTTACTCTAGGGTGTGTGATTTGATCTACAAAACTGTCTCAAGTGATGCATTCTGCTGGAATGGAAGAGAAGATTCTGTTGGATGGGTAAGCGTTATTGTTATTCATAAACTGTCTGAAACTGCCATTTCTTTCAAGAAGTTCTGCCTGATACTGAGTATTACATTGTACTCACAGCAAATTTTGTTTATGTTTTTGCGTTTTCCGTAATGTATACGGTTTTTGGGGCTCGGAATATGGGAAAAAACTACTTTTCAATATGGGAAGTTGTAAAATGAGGAAAACTGGGTTGACACCTATGTGGATGCTGACGCGAGGCACACAGAACAGGGAGGGAACCTCGTCAACACTTTCCTGAAATCATAGATAGGTCATTCTTTCACCCACCGAGACAAGAGTTGCGCGCCTTATTTATTCATTTTTTTTTAAAATTTGCTGTTCACATGTCTCATTTCATATTCCCTTTGAATCGCATTCCATTTTTCACATATCAGCTCCACGTAGGAGCTCCAACTCTATTTCACATATACATTCTTTGTATGGGCTGGAATAGCTCGTTGGTAGTGCGATTTACGCGTGATCCTGGGGATGCGGGTTCGAATGTCAGCTGGGAAGTTTAAGTACAGAGGAATTTCCCCCTTTGGGTGTAACGTTTGTTCTGACTTTGCTTCTCCTAAAGTTCTTCAAGGAGACTATAAGCACAGGTTCGGTGTGTGAAGGCACGCACATCTTGCATACATGCAAACTCCCATCACCAACGTTCGGGGAAAGAAGGCCAGTGTGGATGACACGCATACTCAAAGCATGCACCGAGACAACGAAAATATGAATTTCGCGAAAAACGTTGGAATGGAGCACCAATAAGAAACTGTTCACTCGGTTCTTAACAGGAAGGCAGGCTGTTTTGTACGGAAAAGTGTGGATTGTAAAAAGCTTAAAGCTTGGTCTCAAATCGAGGGCCAGCGCTTTTTTTTTTAGTACTCTTAACAACAACAATGATGATAATCATGATGATCGTATGATGATAATAATGATAATGATATTGATAATATAATAATAATGATAATAGTAATTATTATAATGATAATAATAATAATCATGATAATAACCGGTATACTCTTGTGTAATGATTACCAGGAATTGTGAGAGAGAGATTACCAGAGATTGAGAGAGAGAGAGAGAGAGAGAGAGAGAGAGAGAGAGAGATCTGGCACACTGAGGTACCTCTTGAAAAGGGTAGTTGACTCCGTTCCTCCTCTAACCCCCCGCCCCCTCAGCGTTCAGAATGAACACATCAAGCGTAAACAACAGTGAACAGAGAGCAGGCAACACGGACATAACACACGGGGGGCACTTGGGGCTGTCACTTGGCTGTTTCTGTGATTTGGAGCGCAATACGCAGGAACCCTGCGTAGACTGAAATGTAAACTCGCGGGTAATGCCAACACACTTACTGCACTAGATCAACGAAACTGATATAAAGCTAAGATTAAACAAACACAACGGTATGACAAAGCGTTCACAAGAAGACTTAAAAAAAAAAAATCTTTTTTTTTTTTAGTCTTATGTTCAAACCAAACATTTACTCTGTCGCCATTTATATCCGTGATGACGCCTAGTTGAATGTGACATACACATCTGAAATCATCCTTTACTATATTTATAGTGTCGAGATTCAATGCTGCTACATTTCCTCCTCTTTAACCCCCCCCCCCCCCCCCCCCCCAAAAAAAAAAAAAAAAAAAAAAAAAAGAAGAAAGAAAGAAAGAAAGAAGGAAAACACTAAATAAATTATATTACTATTCATAGTTGATGTGGTTTTTTTTTTGTGTTTTTTTTGCCATCTACAATCAATTTAATGTCGACTGAAAACGCTCAAGGGAAGGGAGGAGGAGGAAGGGAGGGAGGGAGAGAAATGTTTTATTGTCATTTCAGCAAGGGGGCATGTTTAGAACTCAATTTTAGTTCAATCAATCGCTCACCAAACCCTTCCTTCTCACTCCTACCACACCCCTCGCCCACAATTTATTCCGACAACCTGCTCCCTCCCTCGACCCTCCCCCCCCCCCCCACACACACTTCCTCCCACCCCATCACTTTCCCGCCTCCCTCTCCTCTTCCTCGTACACATTTTATAAACATACAGGCACAGCGGCAACAGCGGATCATCTTCACACACACACACACACACACACACACACACACAGAGTTGTCTCTAATTCAGTTCATATTTTTCCCTAATGTTATATATATATATATTGTGATATATAATTTTGCTACATCGTTATCACCTAATTTTCATTGTTGCTTGAAAAACATTTCGGCTTGAAAAACATTCGGATATCTTCGTAGGCGCAAGATCTTCTGCTGCACAAGCAGAATAAGAAATGAACTTCCTTTTCGATTTCTTTTCCACTCGACGGTCATTTGCCTCAGCCTGGTTTTCATCAAGAAACCATCAATTGCCCTTATGAAGCCCACTTACCTTATTCGAAATCTTATAAGGTTATCTCTGCCATTTATTTGTAATTAAAGACACGTGTCTTTCTGGCTGGAAAATGTTCTTACAAGAATAATAATACCATTTGTATGCTTTCTGATGCTAAATACCAGTTTTGCTTATTATACGAAATAAGGCTGTCGTTTGGATTCAGCAAGAAAATTATATTCCCTTCTCAACACTATACAAAAATTTCCCCATAATATTTCCACATATTGGACGCTCAGTTATCATGCTAATATTCATACAGAACAAAACTTCTCCTATGCCTATCTGCATAGTCGTGAGATGAGTAATTCAAAGAGATTTAGCCAGCATCTAATGCATTTCATAGTTGTCCTTATAGAAAGAGAATATCTATCAGTTTCTTCATAGACCAGTGTGTTTGAGGCGCGCATGGGAACGTTCAGAAATCTTTTCGAGCCAGATGTATGGACAGTTTCTATGACATCACTAGCATTCTCAAGACCCCCAAACTTCTGCTGCATAAGTCAAGAGTTGCAGAAATAAGTGTACACTGGCTGTACTTAATCTTCTTAGCGACTTTAAGGTCTCAACGATCCCCCTTTTTCCTTCGTTCCTCGCAAGCTTCAGACAAAGCACTAGATACTCAATTTTGTTGTAGACTCTATCCCAAGACACACACACACACACACCACACACACACACACACACACACACACACACATATATATATATATATATATGTGTGTGTGTGTGTGTGTGTGTGTGTGTGTGTGTGTGTGTGTGTGTGTGTGTGAATGTATTATACCGACTTCATCATTTCCACAAAATTATCTTTTTCGGGTAGATAAATGCTCTCCTTTTCTAAACAACCGTGAGAGAGAGAGAGAGAGAGAGAGAGAGAGAGAGAGAGAGAGAGAGAGAGAGAGAGAGAGAGAGAGAGAGAGAGAGAGATACACATACACGCGCCCTCCAACATTCACAAACACGCGCACGCAGACATACACCACACACACACCATACACACACACGCCCCGCGCGTGCGCGCTCGCGCGTACCACACCACACACACACACACACACACACACACACACACACACACACACACACACACACACACACACACATATACATATAAATACACACACACGCGCGCACGCGCGCACACACACACACACATATACACAACACACACACACACACACACACACACACACAGACCACCACCACCACCACCACCCACCCACCCGTGCGCGCGTTCTTACAGAACTTGAAAATAAAATAATGATGCAGTTGATGCAGCTTTTTTCTCCTTTCCTGCGCAGTAACATATAAATACAGCTGAACTGACAACTATCCTGCTGCCTTTAGAGTATCTAGCCAACCCTTACAGTGGCGATATCAAGAGTTGTTCTTTTGGTTGACCCAACATCTGTTTTCTATATCCTATATTCATGCACTAGAAAAACACAGCCTGGCCTCGTTTAAGATATACATTGTTTCCTGACGTTGCTTGTCAGTTAGAGGCACCGTCGCTAAGCTTTGCTGGGAACCATCTCACTGTGACAGAAACGGCAACGAGACGGCGGACACAGTAACTTGAAGAGGAGAAAAAAAAAAAAAACGACCGAAAAAAAAAAAAAAAAAAAAAAAAAAAAAAAAAAAGGAGAAAGCTACACGTGTAAATGTTCCTCCGTAAGTTGATGAAACTTTTTGGCTTACAGAAACAACAGTATGGAAAAAAAAAATACAAGCACTGGAATGCCAAAGCAAACACGATGGTCATCGCGAAGACGAGAAAGTCAGGAATTTTTGTGTTATGTGATTTTTCTGAGAATCAAACAAAGGAATGATATGCTAACGCGAATCAAACAAAACAATCCAAACTTTAAGTATCTGTATATAAGAGAGTGACAGCATGTTAAACTGAAAACTCAGATGAAAAGCACCAGAGGGTATCTTGGCAGTGCACTCCGTCTGGTGGAATGAACGAGTTCTCTAAAGCTTACTTCGACGTCAGTGAGCTCTACAGAGTTGCGGTTGTTCATGGGATTACACTTTCTTGCCGCTTCAAAGTACAACAAACTGCAGCACAAAAAGTTGAAAACGGCGGAGGAAAGCTGTTTTAGTACTTACTGCACTTATCGCCTTTCTTACAACATGAATTCTTAAAGAAAAAAAAAAAGAAGAATGCGGTTTATTAAGAAAAGCTATCACATTACTTTTCTGTCTTTCTTGGATGCATATCGAGATGATCCAGTTAACCCTACTATTTTCGGAGTTCCCGCCTTTCTCTGAACTGATTCATTCCACCAGCAAACATTGGTTGATGAACGTGACACGTGTAGGACAAGAAACCGCCACGTGGCTGGGGAAAAGCTGACGACACCCAGAGGTCAAGAAAACATGAACTTATTAAGATACACATCAGCGCAGAACAAAACGGGATAAAACGCGCACGTCTTTAGTCATCGATACTGAAATGATAGAAATGGAATTGAATAATATGGATTGAATGATGCTCAGCTGAAAGAAGCAGAGATGAGAATAACTGAATAGAAAGAAAACGTAAGGGAACGGCAGCGAACAGCAAACAATGCAACGAACCGGTGTAACAGCCCGTTCTTACCCCCCTCTGGAACTTACCCCGGGGTAAGTCTGGGCTAGCTGCTTTTACCCCCGAGGGTCATTCTAGGACTAGCTAGAACTTACCCTCCTTAGTTGGAACTTACCCCCGCGGGGGCTAGCCTGGAGTTACCCCTCTCTCCTCAAAGGGTCAGTCTAGGACTATTTGGAATCTTTCTCCACCCCACCCCACCCTTCAAACAAGAGAGGGTTATTCAGGGTTTTTCCTCTGCCTTTTCCCAACACGCACACCCGCCTTTTAAAAAAATTGTGTGAGCCTGCATATTTACCCCCCCCCCCCCCCCCCCCCCCCCCCCCTTCCCATTTCCTATATACAGTCAGTTGGGTTTAGACAAAGTATAGTTCTAGACTCTTCTCAATAGATGGACCTCCTACTTTCCCGCCCCCCCCCCCCACACACACACACACACACACACACACACACACACACACACACACACACACACACACACACACACACACACACACACACACACACACACACACACCCACACACACACATACACACGCCCTGGTTCACTAACAGATACGTATTAACATTTCTCGCGCGCTAGCTTACATGCGTGGGTCAATATTCGGGTGTGTGAGTACGCCCGTGCATGCGTGGGAAAGAAAGACGGCTACATGCCAATGTGACCAAGTGCCCATGTGACCAAGCGTAGTTGTGACAAAATGTCGTTGTGACCACGTGTCGTTGTGACCAAGTATCGTTTTTGCTTCATCCCGGTTTGCCTCTTTTAACTATTTTGCAGCTATTTAGTCTCTTGAGTACCTGTGTACCTTAGCTTTACAATGCAGATCACTAGTGGTCAGTGCCACTGACCACTGGTCATTATATGACGTAAATCGGAGATTTTAACTATTTAACAGCTAATTAGTATCTCCCGAGTGTTTGTGTACCTTGTACAATGTAGATTACTTGTGGTCAGTGCCACTGACTACTGGTCATTATGACGTAAATCGGAGATTTTAACTATTTCACAGCTAATTATAGTCTCCCGAGTACTGTGTACCTTGTACAATGCAGACGACTGGTGGTCAGTGCCACTGACCACTGGTCATTATGACGGAAATCAGATATTTCGACTATTTTACAGTTAATCAGTGTCTCATGAGTGTTTGTATACCTTGTGCAATGCAGACAACCAGTGGTCAGTGTCACTGACCATTGGTCACTTTAACGTATATCAAAGATTTTAACTATTTTTACAGCTGATTAGTGTGTCCTGAGTGCCTGTGTACCTTGTCCAATGTAGATGAATGGGGGGGGGGGGGGGGGGGTTGGGGGGGGCTCAGTTCCAACTGGGGGGGGGGGGGGGGTAAGTTCCAGCTAGTCCTGGAATTACCCCGGGGGTAAAAGCAGGCTAGCCCAGACTTACCCCCGGGTTCCAGTT
>JADBJO010001880.1:307500-312500 GCA_016801955.1 Conus betulinus
AGCCGACCTGTGGATCTACCCCTCTATCCACGACAGCCCCTGTTCCTAGCCAGGACAGCCGACCTGTGGATCTACCCCTCTATCCACGACAGCCCCTGTTCCTAGCCAGGACAGCCGACCTGTGGATCTACCCCTCTATCCACGACAGCCCCTGTTCCTAGCCCCTGTTCCTACGCCAGGACAGCCGACCTGGGGATCTACCCCTCTATCCACGACACCCCCTGTGCCTAGCCTGGACAGCCGACCTGGGGATCTACCCCCTCTATCCACGACAGCCCCTGTGCCTAGCCAGGACAGCCGACCTGTGGATCTACCCCTCTATCCACGACAGCCCCTGTTCCTAGCCAGGACAGCCGACCTGTGGATCTACCCCTCTATCCCCGACAGCCCCTGTTCCTAGCCAGGACAGCCGACCTGTGGATCTACCCCTCTATCCACGACAGCCCCTGTTCCTAGCCAGGACAGCCGACCTGTGGATCTACCCCTCTATCCACGACAGCCCCTGTTCCTAGCCAGGACAGCCGACCTGTGGATCTACCCCTCTATCCACGACAGCCCCTGTTCCTAGCCAGGACAGCCGACCTGTGGATCTACCCCCCTCTATCCACGACAGACAGCCCCTGTTCCTAGCCAGGACAGCCGACCTGTGGATCTACCCCTCTATCCACGACAGCCCCTGTTCCTAGCCAGGACAGCCGACCTGTGGATCTACCCCTCTATCCACGACAGCCCTGTGCCTCGCCAGGACAGCCGACCTGTGGATCTACCCCTCTATCCACGACAGCCCCTGTTCCTAGCCAGGACAGCCGACCTGTGGATCTTGGCCCTGGCGCCCTCCGCCACCAGCAGGTAGCTCTCGTCCTTGGCCAGCTGCAGGCCGTTGGGGAAGTGCAGGTTCCTCATCACGTCCGTCACCAGCTTGGTCTTGGGGTTGTAGACCATCACCCTGCCAGCAGCACCACAGGGGGAGATCAATTCTGCTTCCTTCCACTTTCATCTTTATTATCCTTCCGTCATCTTAGATAAACAAACAAACATAAAGAATAAATACACAGACGACTGGAAAATGAGAAAATAAAAATATGAACATAGCAACCATTTTGTAAAAATCCAGGTAAGATCACATACAAAGATACAAAATCTGCACTTCGTACAGGTAAGTAAAAATCGGGCTCTGAGGTGATGCTTATCCAGAATCACATATGAGAGAGGAATCACTTCAATTTCTCATCCAGGGAAGATTCAGAGAAAGCAGGCCCATTTCGTTTTCAGCTGTTTACGTTTGAGAAGTATTTGCATAATTGATATATTTTCACGGCAAAATGCGTTTCACTTCTCTTCTGAATTTCATTAAAAAAATTAAGTTTAAGTCTATAAAACGAAGGGGTCATTGACCATAAAACGTTCTTAAAATGGTATCCTATTGTGGTGGCTAACTTTTGGAAGGGTGTGAATGGGTGATCAAGCAGTACCCCAGAATCTTTCTGAAGTACGTCCGACACGCATTTGTAATAATCTGTAACTGTCCAGAGGAGATAGAAGAATACTCAAACTACATGGATTGTGCTCCATCTTTTGTCAATCTGTCGGCTTTTTCATGACAATGGACTACACAAAGGGAGAATACCCAGCAGAGCCTAGTTCTACTATCGCCCCAAAGTAGAAGACGATTGAAAGACTTGATTTTTAACAATAAGAAAATGTTGCTTAACTGTAGAATGTGATTTGCTCACAGCATACAAAACTGATCTGGGATTAACTCAGAAAATTTGAGGATTTGAGATATTTATTGAGGGTAATCAATATAGGGCCATAGGAATAGCAGTGAAACTTGGTGTAAATATGGATCTGTTTTTTAAATCTGTTAAAAAGATCTCTCCACTTTTAAAGAAGGAATAATGAAAACTGCTCTCTCTTCTTGGTTATCCTTCAAAGATCCATCCGTGTGAACTTTTATATGATCAAGGCAATGACTGTGTCTGTATGCTCTTTCATTAATGCACTTAGAATGCATTGTGAATTCTTCACGTCAGGAAGAATGACTGGTATCAAAATTAGCCACTTGGATTTCCCATGGTAAGGAAAGAAAGAAATATAGTTTTTGACTTTACCATTTTTTTTGCAGTTCTTGTCTGATCGCGGAAATAAATCATAAAATGAGTACAGGTCATAGTTAGGGGCGCTATATTCGTTGCCCGTTTGGGGAAATCTGCATCAGATATTCAGCTGATTCATTTTCAGCATTACTGTATTTTACTGAGCTGCGTAGAAAAATATTTCGCAAAAACGAGTTATTGACAGAACGCCTACTTCCTAATATATGTCCCATAGTTGGTGTATGAAAGGGTACATCCGCAGACTGTCCGAATGCCTTTCAATTTAAAGTTTGCATCATTGTGTATGCGTGAGAGAGAGAGAGAGAGAGAGAGAGAGAGAGAGAGAGAGAGAGAGAGAGAGAGAGAGAGAGAGAGATTATACATGAGGCTGCTGGTGTTTCCTGTTGATTTTAATCGTCATCCATTCCTAAAATGTGTCGGCGTGTTTGAAAGTAACAGGAAATATAATATAGCCTCGTTCGACTAAATAGGGTGGCTTAGAGTTTACTTTGTCGTTTCATTTAATACTGAAAATATCGCAAGTCAGCGCGATATGTCACGGATCGAATCATTGTCAAGACACACACCAATCAATAATCAAATTACTGACAAGATACCCACCAATTAAAGTAACAACAACAGCAACTGCAAATCATTATCAAATTGCACAACAATCAAAATTCAAATCATTGACCAGACAATTACTAATTTAAAATCAAACCAGTGTCAAGACATACACGATTTAAATTCAAATCACCGGCAAAACTCACATCCACATAAAAAATCAAATCGTTCAGAAGACACAATTAAATTAGAAATCAAATCACTAATAGGACGCATACTAATTATAAGCAAATCATTGATAAAACATATACAAAGCAGAAATAAAATCAGTGACGAAACAGAGCCAATTGAGATCAAATCAGAGACAAAATACATAAATTTAAAATCAAATTCAAAATCATTAACAAGAATATACCGATCAAAATCAAACTTTGACAAGATATCCACGATTAAAAGATTGAATCCCTGAAAGATATGTATCTGTCATCAATCAAAGTCCTGAAAAGGCATACACCAGTCAACATCAAATTCTTGATAAGGTATTCACTAACCAGAAATCAAATCCCTTAGAAGATATACACCAATCAAAAATCAAATTCATCAGAAGATATACTCCAGCCAAAAGAAAAAAAAAATCGGGAAGTACTACATAAATCGGAGATCGAATTCCAGACTAGACATTCATTAGACACAAATCAAATCCCTGAAAAGGCACACACCAACTGAAAACCAAATTCATGACAAATGTTCACTAGCAAAAAATCAATTACCTGACAAGATACGCCCAAGAGATCGAATGCATAGTGTCTTGCCCTGTACTTTATTTGTCTGTGTCCTTGGCGGTAACTAACCCCCCTCTTTTTCTGAATTTTGATTCATTTTCCGCCCCTCAGTCACTCCGTTTTGAAACGTCCATGTCTAAATAAGGTGAGTCTGTGTAGTATTATCATCATTGTTATTATCGTTATTGTTGTCATTATTATTATTATCATTGTTGTTGTTTGTCATTATCACCGTCATCATTTTTTGTTGTTGTTACTATTGTTACCTTTCACAATCATCGTCATCATTAATGTTATAGTCTGTGTGGTCGTACTGACTTTACTAGCCATCTTTCTTAACATTCATAGCTCTCTCTCTCTCTCTCTCTCTCTCTCTCTCTCTCTCTCTCTCTGTGTGTGTGTGTGTGTGTGTGGTGTTTTTGTGTGAATGTGGTGGTATATATGTTTAATGTCAGTGTTCATGTCTCCGCTTGTTTAATTGAAACAGAGAGAGGAAAAGAGAGAAGAAAAGAAAGAGAGTGGCGGGGAAGATCTCTCTCTCTCTCTCTCTCTCTCTCTCTCTCACACACACACACACACACACACACACACACACACACACACACACACACACACACACACACGTGAAAACACAGGCATTCACGTAGGTACACACACACACATGAACTCACAGATACACACATTAATATAGGTCTTGACATGAGAGAACTCCCGCCCCCTCCACAAGCGCGCGCGCGCGGGCACACACACACACACACACACACACACACACACACACACACACACACACACACACACACACACACACACACACACACACACACACACACACACACATACACACACGATCTGGCATCTGGCGCGAGCATCGGGCGCACGAATCAGGCGCGCGCACGAATACAATCTGAATCTGAATCTGAGGGTCCGAATCTACGTCAAACACACACACACACACACACACACGCACGCACACACACACACACACACACACACACACCACACCACACCACACCACACCATACCACAACACCCCTACAACACATATATATGTGCGCGCGCATAGTACGTACAGGTCCATTAATAAGCTGAGAACACTGGGATATTGAAATAAAAGGATTTGCCCTCCCCTTCTGTTCTGCTCCCCATCTATCAAATGTTATACAGCTAGATGGTTTGCATCCTACCACCGCTCTGACATATTTCAACAAACCAACCAGAACAGCCCGAGCAGACAGCGTCGTGCTGGGCTGTTTTTCAATTGTCCTTGATTGTGCACGGTACTGGCGAAGACTGCAAACCAATAACAACTAAAAAAAACAAAAGAATAAAAGAAATAAATAAATTAAAAAAAAACAAACAAAAACAAACAAACAAACAAACAAAAAACAAAAAAAAAACACACACACACACACACAAAAAGACAAGAAAAAACGACTTCAAGCCCATCCAATGATTACTGTATCCTGGAAACGGCATACAACAATAAGGAATGACATCACTGCTACCTTAACCACATGTGACCTGAATACGTCACATTGCGCCGAAGCCCTCTGTCACG
>JADBJO010001880.1:322500-335000 GCA_016801955.1 Conus betulinus
ATGTACAGCACACAAAAACACAGTAATGTACATCACACAACGGCACAGTAATGTACAGCACACAACAGCACAGTATGTACAGCACACAACAGCACAGTAATGTACAGCACACAACAGCACAGTAATGTACAGCACACAACAGCACAGTAATGTACATCACACAACAGCACAGTAGTGTACAGCACACAACAGCACAGTAATGTACATCACACAACAGCACAGTAATGTACAGCACACAACAGTATAGTGATAAACAGCACACAACAGTATAGTAATGTACAGCACACACAACAGTATAGTGATACGCAGCACACAACAGTATAGTTATGTACAGTACACAACAGCACAGTAATGTACAGCACATAACAAGGCAATAGCACACAGTACACAACAGCACAGTAATGTACATCACACAACAGCGCAGTAATCTACAGCATACAACAGCACAAAAATGTACAGTAGAGAACAGCACAGTAATGTACAGCACACAGCATCACAGTAATGCACAGCACACAACAGCATAGTAATGTACAGCACACGACAGCACAGTAATGTACAGCACACAAACACACAGTAATGTACAGCACACAACAGCATTGTAATGTACAGCACACAACAGCATAGTAATGTACACCACACAACAGCAAAGTAATGTACAGCACACAACAGTATAGTAATGTACAGCACACAACAGTATAGTAATACACTGCACACAACAGTATAGTAATGTACAGTATACTACAGTACAGTAATACGCAGCACACACAACACACAGTAATGTACAGCACGCATCAGCACAGAAATGTACAGCACACAACAGCACATTAATGTACATCACAAACAGCACAGTAATGTACAGCACACAACAGCACAGTAATGTACAGCACAGAACAGCACAGTAATGTACAGTACAGCACAGCACAGTAATGCACAGCTACAACAGCACAGTAATGTAGCACACACAACAGCAGAGTAATGTACAACACACAACAGCACAGTAATGTACAGTATACAACAGCACAGTAATGTACAGCAGAGAACAGCACAGTAACGTACAGCACACAACAGCACAGTAATGTACAGCACACAACAGCACAGTAATGTACAGCACACAACAGCACAGTAATGTACAGCACACAACAGCAAAGTAATGTGCAGCACACAACTGCACAAAATGTACAGCACACAAAAACACAGTAATGTACAGCACACAACAGCACAGAAATGTACAGCACACAACAGCACAGAAACGTACAGTACACAACAGCACAGTAATGTACAGCACACAACAGCACAGTAATGTACAGTATACAACAGCACAGTAATGTACAGCACACAAGTGCACTGTAATGCACAGCACACAACAGCACAGTAATGTACAGCACACAACAGCACAGTAATGTACATCACACAACAGCAAAGTAGTGTACAGCACACAACAGCACAGTAATGTACAGCACACAACAGCACAGTGATGTACAGCACAGTAATGTACAGCACACAACGGCAAAGAAATGTACAGCGGAGAACAGCACAGTAACGAACAGCACACAACAGCACAGTAATGTATAGCACACAACAGCACAGTAGTGTACATACACATCAGCACAATATGCACAGCACACAGTACACAGCAGTATAGTAATGAACAGTACACAACAGTATAGTAATGTACAGTACACAACAGTCTAGTGACACGTAGCACACAACAGCACAGTAATGTACAGCACACAACAGCACAGTAATGGACAGTACACAACAGCACAGAAATGTACAGCACACAACAGCACAGAAATGTACAGCACACAACAGCACAGTATTTTACAGCACACAACAGCACAGTAATGTACAGCACACAACAGCACAGTAATGTACAGCACACAACAGCACAGAAATGTACAGCACACAACAGCACAGTAGTGTACACAGCACAGAACAGCACAGTAATGTACAGCACACAACAGCACAGTAATGTACAGCACACAACAGCACAGTAATGTACATCACACAATAGCACAGTAATGTACAGCACACACAGCACAGTAATGTACATCACGCAACAGCACAGAAATGTACAGCACAGAACAACACAGTAATGTACATCACACACAACAGCACAGTAACACACAACTCACTGCATACACATCATAATGCACAGCTCAGAAAAGGGACAACAGCGCGCAAAACACCAATGCACAGCAGAGAACATTACACTAATGTGGAGCTCAAACCCATAGTGACGCACAGCTCAGAGCATAAAAGTAATGTAAAACTCTGAACAAGACAGTGGCATCTAGCTCAGAACTGCACACTACTAAACAAGTCAGGACAGCGCAGCCATACAACTCAAAACAGTAAAATAACACAACTCAGAACCGCACAGTAATACAACTCAGAACCATATAGTAATACAACCCAGAACAACACAATCATACATCTCAGAACAGCACACAAATACACGTCAGAAAAGCACAGTAATACAACGCCAAACAGCTCAGTAACACAACTCAAAACAGCGCTGTAACACGATAATGTAACACGATACAAAACAGCACAGCTAAGAACAGCATAGTAATTGAATCATCATACAGTATAGTGCAGTAATACACAACACAGTACAGGGCAACAATGCACAGCTCAACTCAGCATAGTAATGCGCAGCTAAGAACAATACAGTAATGCACAGCTCAAACTTGCACTGTACGGCCAATCGTGTCAAAGTGCAATGTTATTTATTGCAATTCTGTACAATACTGCACAGAACAGTACAGTACCCTGCAGTACAGAACAATTTAGACGAACAGATAAGAACACAGTGCAGAAACAACATAGCATAGCTCAGAGCAACACCGTATGACTTGGGAAGAACACAGCACCACTCAAAACAACAAAGTGCAGTATAGCTCAGAAAAGTACAGCATAGCATACCTGGAAACAATACAACTAAGTACCCACTGAACAGCACAGCATGGCGTGATTCAGAACACACAGCCCAGAACAATGCATCACAGCACAGCTCAAAAAATCACAGCAGAGCACCGCTCAGAAATTCATAGCGTAGCACCGCTCAGAAAATCACAGCGTAGCACTGCTCAGAAAATCACAGCAGAGCACAGCTCAGAAAATCACAGCGTAGCACTGCTCAGAAAATCACAGCAGAGCACAGCTAAGAAAATCACAGCAGAGCACAGCTAAGAAAATCACGGCGTATTACAGCTCGGAAAATCACAGCATAGCACAGCTCAGAAAATCACCACGTAGCACAACTCAGAAAATCACAGCATAGCACCGCTCAGAAAATCACAGCAGCAGAGCACAGCTCAGAAAAATCACAGCAGAGCACAGCTCAGAAAATCACAGCAGAGCACAGCTCACAAAATCACAGCGTATCACAGCTCAGAGAATCACAGCATAGCAGCGCTCAGAAAATCACAGCAGAGCACAGCTCAGAAAATCA
This sequence comes from Conus betulinus, assembly GCA_016801955.1. Lineage (NCBI taxonomy): Eukaryota > Metazoa > Mollusca > Gastropoda > Neogastropoda > Conidae > Conus > Conus betulinus. Next base: position 325,958 of record JADBJO010001880.1, read on the forward strand.
CAGCGTATCACAGTTCAGAAAATCACAGCATAGCACAGCTAAGAAAATCACCACGTAGCACAGCTCAGAAAATCACAGCGTAGCACAGCTCAGAAAATCACAGCGTAGCACAGCTCAGAAAATCACAGCGTAGCACAGCTCAGAAAATCACAGCGTATCACAGCTCAGAAAATCATGGAACATCACAGCTCAGAAAATCACAGCAGAGCACAGCTCAGAAAATTACAGCGTAGCACAGCTCAGAAAATCACAGCGTATCACAGCTCAGAAAATCATGGCGCATCACAGCTCAGAAAACCACAGCAGAGCACAGTTCAGAAAATCACAGCATATCATCACAGCCCAGAAAAAAAAGAGGAGCATAGCCCAGAAATGTGCATAACATAAAACAACACAGACAGAACAGACACCTCAGGACAATACAATAGACTACAGCTCAGACACACACAGAACAGCACAGATAAGAACACAGCACATCACAACTCAGAACAATAAAGAGTAGCATATTTCAGAACAACACAACACAGCAAAGCACAGCTAGGAATAACACAGACTGGCACAGTGCAGAAGAATGCAGCATAGCATGGCTTAGAATGACACTGACTGGCACAGCGAAGAAGAATGCAGCATAGCATAGCTTAGAATGATACAGACTGGCATAGCACAGAAGACTGCAGCATAGCATAGCTTAGAATGATACAGACTGGCACAGCACAGAAGACTGCAGCATAGCATAGCTTAGAATGATACTGACTGGCACAGTGCAGAAGACTGCAACTTAACATAGCTTAGAATGAAACTGACTGGCATAGCGCAGAATAATGCAGCATAGCTAGCATAGCTTAGAATGATACTGACTGGCACAGCGAAGAAGAATGCAGCATAGCATAGCTTAGAATGATACTGACTGGCACAGCTCAGAAGAATGCAGCATAGCATAGCTTAGAATGATACTGACTGGCACAGAGAAGAATGCAGCATAGTATAGCTTAGAATGATACTGACTGGCATAGTGCAGATGAATCCAGCATAGCACAGCAAAGGACAACACTGACTAGCATAGCTGAGAATAGAACAGACTAGCACAGCTCAGAACAACACACACTGGTACAGCTCAGAACAATACAGACTGGTACAGCTCAGAACAACACAGACTTGTACAGCTCAGAACAACACACACTGGTACAGCTCAGAACAATACAGACTGGTACAGCTCAAAACAATACAGACTGGTGCAGCTCACAATACAGACTGGCACAGCTCAGAACAATACAGACTGGTACAGCTCAGAACAATACAGACGTGTACAGTTCAGAACAACACAGACTGGCACAGCTCAGAACATTACAGACTGGTACAGCTCAGAGCAATACAGACTGGTATAGCTCAGAACAATACAGACTGGTACAGCTCAGAACAACACAGACTGGTATAGCTCAGAACAATACAGACTGGGACAGCTCAGAACAACACAGACTGGTACAGCTCAGAACAACACAGACTGGTACAGTTCACAACAACACCACAGACTAGCACAGCATAGAACAACACAGCATAACACAGCTCCAAACAATACAGACTGGCACAGCATAGAACAACACAGCATAACACAGCTCCAAACAACACAGACTGGCACAGCGTAAGCGGAAGGGTCATTGGCACTACACCCCCAGCCCACCCCACCCTCACCCCCACCTCACCCCCACCGCCCAACTCACCGCACGTGTTGTAGGACAGTTCTGAGAATGGGCCGAACCCGCCGCCAAGGCTTGCCGCAGGGGCGGGGATATTCATTCCGAGGCCTTCTGTGGTAGAGGGATGGAAGTGCATCACGTATCCAGTTTTGGTTCCGGTGTACACATGCCCTGGCAGACACCAAGATGGTCAGGCCACAGCGCAAGGCAATACTTCCAGTTCAGGAGAGAGGGTTACCACTGAACAGCCGTCACATGAAGGCTCAGCAATGATGACATCCACCCTCGTGCCACAACAATACGATAAGGACACAGGGAATGGGGGGGTTCTGCTGCTGGATGTGCTGAAAAGCAGTTCTCGCCGTGGGTCGTGGGACCGATCCCAGGCATGTGTGTGTGTATTAGAGCAGAAATACCGATCTTTGACGTGTTGGTGTGGGTTCTGGGAGAGGGGACAGAAATTTGAATGCTGTGTGTGTGTGTGCGTGTGTTGTGTGTGTGTGTGTGTGTGTGTGTGTGTGTGTGTGTGTGTGTGTGTGGGCGCGCGCGCGCGCGCGTGTGTGTGTGTGTCTGCGTGCATGTGTGTGTGATTGTGTGTATGTAAGTGTTTGTGTGTGTGTGTGTGTGTGTGTGTGTGTGTGTGTGTGTGTGTGTGTGTGTGTGTGTACGTGCGTGTGTGCCTGTGCGCGCGCATGCCTGTGTGTATGTATAGTGGGGAGGAAGAGAAGGGGAGGGAAAAATGGGAAGGGGTGGGGATGGGGGAACAGTATGTTGATAGGTATTTCTTATATATGGAAAAGATGTCCTGCGACATCTTTGCCGTAGAGTTTTAATCATTTAGAGAGGCCCCTGTCGTTCGGTTTTCTGTCCTTTTTTTGTTAAGAGCTTTCTGTTATATATTTGAGCTTCAAATTTCAGTGGAATATGTTGGAGTAAGTCGGTTTTGAATGATTGAGATGCGAGAAAACACCACACACATGGAAAGAAAAGCTTTGCGTTTGTTTCCCTGAACCAACGTCAAATAAAAACAACAACAACAGCAACAATAACAACAACGCGTGGATATTTAATAGATGTTGTTCTTCATACTTTGAGTCCCACTACTATAATCTTGCTTCAAAACTGTCAGGGCTTCGCAAAGAAGAAAATAAGCCTCACTGTGACCTTGACCTTTGGTCAAACAAGCCCTTGAGTTTCGGTCAAGGACCCTCAGTAATCTACCACGAGGAAACTCTTGGCCTTGCGTGTGTACATCAAGTTACTCTAACACTCGTCAGCACATAGACAAGCGTCGAACCAAAGTTTTCCTGTTGTCTTGTGAATTTGAGATGGGGTCAAGTTCCATACGACGACTGATCTTAAACAGCTGATAGAAATCAGTTCTACATCGTCTCACCGCACCCTTCCCCTATGTGAACTTGGCCTGTGCTGCAGTTCAGTTTTTGATGACCGCTTGTGCTAGTTTCTTTCATGTGTCATATGGCATATCTCTCATCTCTCTCTCTCTCTCTCTCTCTCTCTCTCTCTCTCTCTCTCTCTCTCTCTCTCTCTCTCTCTCTCTCTCTCTCTCTCTCTCTCTGGCTCTCTCTCTCTCTCTCTTTTCTCTCTCTCTCTCTCTCTCTCTCCCTCTCTCTCTCTCTCTCTCTCTCTCTCTCGTTCACCCATCCTCTCACTCCCCCCCCCCCCATCCATATCCCATACCCCCTCACCCCACCACCCATTGCACACGTGCATAATTATGACAACACAAGGACAGGCAGAAATACATAAAAACAAAGCAAACAAACAAACATACAGACAAGCAAACAGACAAGAGACTGGCTGGTTCAGTGACGTACCGTTGACTACCACCATGGACTCGGGGCCAATAACGGAGCCTTCCATGTATTTCACGGCCTTGGACAGCCAGTTGTTGGGAGCCAGGGCGCCCTCTAACCTAGGGGGGGAGGCGGCAGGCTGAAAGCACACAGCAGCACGGGTCTAAGGCACGACCCCACAACCCACACACTGGTCAGACACCTCACTCTATGGCACGAACACAGCACAGCATTGGTCAGACCTTCACTCTATGGCACGAACACAGCACAACATTGTTCAGGCACCTCATTCTATGGCACGAACACAGCACAGCATTGGTCAGACACCTCACTCTATGGCACGAACACAGCACAACATTGTTCAGGCACCTCACTCTATGGCACGACCACAGCACAACACTGGTCAGACACCTCACTCTATGGCACGACCACAGCACAACATTGTTCAGGCACCCCACTCTATGGAACACACAGCACAGCACAATTGGTCAGACACCTCACTCTATGGCACGACCACAGCACACAACACTGGTCAGACACACCTCACTCTATGGCACGACCACAGCACAGCAAACACTGGTCAGACACCTCACTCTATGGAACACAGCACAACACTGGTCAGACACCTCACTCTATGGCACGACCACAGCACAACACTGGTCAGACACCTCACTCTATGGAACACAGCACAACACTGGTCAGACACCTCACTCTATGGCACGACCACAGCACAACACTGGTCAGACACCTCACTCTATGGAACACAGCACAACACTGGTCAGACACCTCACTCTATGGCACGACCACAGCACAACACTGGTCAGGCACCTCACTCTATGGCACGAACACAGCACAACGTTGTTCAGGCACCTCACTCTATGGCACGACCACAACCCAACACTGGTCAGACACCTCACTCTATGGCACGAACACAGCCCAACATTGTTCAGACACCTCACTCTATGGCACGAACACAGCACAGCATTGGTCAGACACCTCACTCTATGGCACGAACACAGCACAACACTGGTCAGACACCTCACTCTATGGCACGAACACAGCCCAACACTGGTCAGACACCTCACTCTATGGCACGAACACAGCAAAACATTGGTCAAGGCTAAAAGTAAACACAGACCACTCTCCAAGCCAGTTCGCAGGGAAGGATACTGTATAAGGCAAATCACACAGACGGCATTTTGTTTTAACATTTCATAAATGGAAGACATAAAGGTGAAAAAAAAAAAAAGACGAAGTGTAAGCAATCTAGTTGCAAAGTGAGACGACTGCAGGGCGGAAATCTAGACACATTTTAAAGGTAATTAATGGCGCACCGCAAAAAAAACAAACAAACAAACAAAAAAGTCCGTAGACAAACGAATCACAAGTCACAACACCGGCACGTGTGTTGCGTTTTGTGATTCGCTTGTCTACCCTTTTTTTGGTGGTGGTGGGAAGGGGGGGGTGCGTGGGGGAGGGGGGGGGGTGCGGGGAGAGGGGGGGGGGGCGGGGGGGGGGGGGGGGGGTGCGTGCGCTATTAATTACATTTAAATTTTGTGAGCAAATATAGTTTCTAAATCAGCTTCTTTCTCTGTAAAGTCAACTTCATCTTCAATACGAACGAATAGAAATTGTGATTAACGATCAAAGGTAAAAAAAAAAAATTCCCTAATGATGCAAACGCGCGCAATAGTTGAATTTCATCCGCAGAGTTTTGGAGGTCGTCTTCCAAATCTTAAACAAAAAAGATTTACTGAGACGGAGCGCTTAAACGAAGATACAAGCCCGGAAATATACCCACACACACACACACACACACACACACACACACACATATACACACACGCGCGCGCGCGCGCTCCTGCCCGTACACATATACAGGAAGGAAGTATAGTACCACTCAAGTAGCTGAACACTTTTTCTTTTAAAATTCCCGTTTAAACAAAAACATCCAATGGTAAACTATTGAAAGCTTTAGCATCTCAGTATATGTTCTAACGTATTCCAACGGGCATAAGATACATACAGACACGGCATATTGCTGTTTGGGTTGTTACATTTTTTGTGCGTTGTCGTTGTAATTGCTGTTGTTGTTGTTGTTGTTGTTTTGTTGTTGTTGTTGTTAATACCAATAACAAGTCGAACACGGTTTCCAGCCTATGGTATAGAGTGTAGTTCCTTTAGAATTATAGAATAGCACACAAAACGATTAATTTACTTCATACAATCTAGCGCAACTTTCTATAATACAGCAGTTTTTTTTACACCTCTCTCTCTCTCTCTCTCTCTCTCTCTCTCTCTCTCTCTCTCTCTCTCTCTCTCTCTCTCTCTCTCTCTTCTCTTTCTGTTTGTTTGTTTGTGTTTTGTTGGTTTTTTTAACTGACTCTCCGTCTCCTTCCCTTTTCTGTCGTTTCTATCATCTCGTTTCTCCTCTTTCTTCTTTTGTTATCTCCTTCTCTTGCTCTCTTGCTTTGTTGCAACATCGTGTATGATTGCAATGAATTGCCGTCTTTGCTTCTTCTCCTTTATTTATTTAGTTTATTTAAAAAAAAAAAAAAAAAAAACGTTCGAAAGTCCTTGGGTGTCAATGTTCAAAGGCTGGTTATGTTGTTATTGTAGCGTTTATTATGCACACAGTCGTGTGATTTATGTTCATTACTCTTTCTGTAAGGCGGGCTAGATGTGTGGGAAATACGTACTTTCCGTTTTTGTTTCAAGAACTGCGGTTGCTCCCCCCCCCCCCCCCATTCTCTTCCTGTAATTATATTTTGTATTATACATTGTAAATTGTTATGTGTTCATTGTCGAATAATTATGTCTTGACATGCAGTTTTCTGCGATTTTTTCTTTCATGTATTTGGAGATATCTATTCTTTATTTGAGAGCTGGATGTAAAAAAAGCCAGTGACTTTGTGCTTATTCTTCCCCTCAATAAAGAACATTTCTCTCTCTCTCTCTCTCTCTCTCTCTCTCTCTCTCTCTCTCTCTCTCTCTCTCTCTCTCTCTCACACACACACACACACACACACACAATATATATTCTTTTTTTTTTTTTTATTTCTCTGTGATGTGTGTGTGTGTGTGTGTGTGTGTGTGTGTGTGTGTGTGTGTGTGTGTGTGTGTGCGTGCGTGTAACGGCAGGGAGAGAGGAGAAGGGGAAGGACAGGGTACCGGATGCTCGTGCACACTCTGAAGCGCATACCTGCATAACCGTGACGTCAATGAAAAGTGGCGTCAGTAGCTGGACATTAGACACAAACCAGTGTGCAGCTGTTTCAATATGCGTGAGAGGATTAACTCTCTCTCTCTCTCTCTCTCTCTCTCTCTCTCATGTATGTCAGTAATGGAGAACGGCTTCTTTTGTTGTTGCTGTTTTTTTGTTTTTTTTTTAATCTTATTTTATCGATGTGTCAATCTTGTCATCATTTAAAACTGAAAAGAGGCAACGAAATCAAACCAAAGAGAACAGAAACCAGACAACACACACACACACACACACACACACACACACACACACACACACACACACACACAGAAAGACTATTTTTTTTCACATGTTTTTGATACCATATATACACGATAAAAAGGTTCTCATATTTACTCGCAAAACATCCTGGAAACAAAGCAGGAGGTGTGACGGGGGGTGGTAGAGAAAGGGCAGTTTAACAGAAGACAAGGCACAGAATTGTATTCTATAAATCTGTCGTATAAATCATGTTTGTAACAACGAGGCTGTAAAATGATAGTTACCCCCGCCAACCAAGTTAGGCCTTCACCCTCCCCCCCCCCCCCCCCCCCACCTCTCTCTCTCTCTCTCTTTGTCGTTGTTGTTGTTGTCGTCTGTCTGGTTTTTTGCTGTTGTTGTTTGTTTGCTTTTTTCTTTGTTTGTTTACATAATTGTTTGTTACTTCCACGGGATGTTGTATTTATATTCGCGTCCGTTTCGTTTAGTTGTTTCTACGCAAGATCATGCAGAAACTACTAGGCTGTCTTTAGCCAAACTGGCGGAAATATGGAATGTAACCGGAAGATAAACCCAATGAATGCCAGAGCAGATCCGTGGTGGAAAGAGTCACTATCAAACCGCAGATCTGTCCCATCTGTTCACAAGCTTTTCGTGAATTCTCCACTCAGAAGCCATAGTTATGAATTAAAAGTTTATGAAGATATATATTTTCGTGGAAAATAAACTTTCTACGGAGAGACAGACGTTTTTTTTCCCCCCTTCCAAATTATCCATATCCTTTTGCATGAGAAGAAACTCTTTCAGAACAATTCTGTTTACTTCCTCTTGTGGAAAGTCATTTTGTTTTCACTTATTAACTGCCTTGTTCACAGAACCTTTAAACAAGAATGATGAAAATGCAGATGAAAAACCTACCTACCGATCCTAGAGTACTGTAAATACACAATTTTCATGTCTTTCCTTGTATTTTGGTGCAGATTCTGGTCAAAAGGCAGTTCGAATATCCGTTCGACCTTGGTGGAAGTCTAGTGTCGTTCTGGTTGTAAATTGTTTACTGGTATTTCTACCAAGGAGAGGGTGGAGGGAGGGGAGAACGTATGTTTTCACGCGTGACTACCAGTTCGTCAGTTTATCAGCATGATGGCGCAAAGCTACGAAATAACTTTAAACGAAAGTGGATTGAACGATGGAAAGTAGTTCCGGCAACGAACTAATGAGATTTTGGTCAGACCGGCAGTGGAGCAGATTTGGGTCAGTGGGTGTGGTCAATGCCTCGAGGAGTGACGTGAATCTCCTTTTTTTTTCCTCCCCCCCCCCCCCCCCCCCCCCCCCCCCCCCCCCCCCCCCATTAATTTCATTTACACTTAAAGATATCAACTTACGTAATACACATTCTGCTTCGGTTAAAGGGGACAAGTCGAATCACGACTGGAAACCGCTTCTAAAATCATCGTTGTTTCTTTTTTTTAATTTTTTATTTATTATTTTGTTGTTGTTGTTGTTGGTGGTGAAGTGAGTTGTCGCCCCTCATGATTCCTCGGTAACCGGTGCAAATTCTTGGCCTCTATAATGGGAGCGACGCAAAAAAGTGCAAGCGACTGCGCGAGCAAGCTCGCATGTGTTTGCGTATGTGCATGGATGCATGTACGTGTGTGTGTGTGTGTGTGTGTGTGTGTGTGTGGTGTGTGTGTGTGTGTGTGTGTGTGTGTGTGTGTGTGCGTGTGTGCGCGCGCGCGCGCGTGCATACTTGTGTGCGTGCATGTGTATGCGTTTTTTAAATGTGTGTGTGTGTGTGTGTGTGTGTGTGTGTGTGTGTGTGTGTAATCTGCGTGCGTGCTTTCGTGAATGCATGTGAACGAGTGCATATGGATACACATGTGTACTGTATATACAAAGGAATATAGGAATATTAGCAGTTGCTGTTCATTTCTAGCAGCGTAAGTTGACAACGTCAATAGAGGATGGACAGGGTTAGGGTTAGGGCGGGGAGGGGAGGAAGGGGTAGAGGGTGAAGAACTACTCTCGAACTCATGCATGAATATGCGCATACAAGAAGCGCCAGTTAC
>JADBJO010001880.1:340000-366684 GCA_016801955.1 Conus betulinus
GTATAGGTTGACGCGAAATGGATGTTTTCCTGCAGCAAAAGATGCACATATTATTCATTAACTTAAAATCATGAATTCAGAGAGAAAAAAAAAAACTTGGTGCTTATTAAATGTTTAAGGGATATGTCCACATATCAGATACTAAGAACAACAGAACAAAAATACGTTTCTTCTGTATTTTTTTCTTTTGTGTGTGTGTGTGTGTGTGTGTGTGTGTGTGTGTGTGTGTGTGTGTGTGTGTGTGTGCGTATGTGTGTGTGTGTGTGTGTGTGTGTGGGGGGGGGGGGGGGTGAATACACCAAGAATATATGTAGGGGGAGGGTGTGTGTGTGAGAGCATGTGTGTGTGTGGGGAGGGGAGGGGGAGGCGGGGTGGTGAATACACCAAGAACATATTTTTTTTTTTTGTTTTTTTTAATAAACGGCAAAATTAAATTTTGTAGGTAGCGATCAGAACAGCTTTTATTCGTTCTCACACTAATCCATCAATAGGCAAAATTAAGCTCTATGAAATAATTCTGTGGGCAAAACTGACTTGTCTTTTATCAGAACACAGTCCTTGATAACAAATTATCTTTGGGAATAATGTAAGAAAAAGCAGAATACATATTAGAAAAGAAATGTCAGAATGCGTCGCTGGTATCCATGACTAAACATCAAAATAATCAATATTATTGTGGTTCTCTCATCCAACTGAATGGCTAACACTGGAGTATGTTGATGTCAGAAAGTAGAATACAGGGCCAATATTGGTGCCCTCTTTGTGACACTAGAACCCGCAGTTTTTCATACTGAATTCATTTCCTGCTTGGCTGAGATTGCAAGGTTTTGCAATAAAACATACACACCTCGGGAACTCAACAATTTTGAAAAAGCGGAACTGTCCCATCTTCCACTCCACTTCCCTGACATCACCCACACGTCGCGTCTCCCCTCCACACCCATGCCCCCCCCCCCCCCCCCCCCTCTCCTGCCCGGGCACCGGCTGTTTACAGGGAGCAATGTCAAATCCTCATGAGGCTGCTAATCAGAGGACAGACTGATTCACGTTCTGATTTATTAACGATAGACTCTCCTGATAATGGAATGTTTGAAATTCTGTAGCACACTTAATCTGTCATTTGATCAAAAACGTCACGCCATTTGTATGTATAAGGTTGGTTTCTGTTTAAGTTTCCGGTTCATAATGGCGGTGATCTGGAGTTCTTGATTTCTGTCTGGATACATTCAACCGTATGAGTTTATTCAAAGATCTGTTCTGCAGCGGGTAGTGTTAAGTATTGATCAGTGAATCCACACAGCAAGGTCAATTTTTCGGGGCTGACTGCTCTCTCGTCTTTCGACTATACGGTCCGGATGCTGATAAGATTATCTGAGATGCGAGAGACTAATTTTGTTTCACTTACACTAATTACTTGCGCTGGATAGGATGACTGATTTAAAGTAATGAAGTCTTTTGGACCTCATTTAATAGATGATGAACAAAAAGATGTCTAACTGGAAGGTGGGGACAAAACAGTTGGAGACAGGGAAGATACGAGTGGTAAAGAAGAGGTAAGATACAGAAGAATGAGGAAAACAGCGTTCACAGTTGCCTAGAATCAAACAAAAGAATACACAGAAAATCAACAGGCCAGCGAATCAGTCACTAACAAGCCAGGGTACTGGATGCAGCAGAATGATCACGTTACACACACAAAGAAACATGAATAAGTCCGTAAGCTTAAAAAGATAAACAACAATGATGCAGAAGCAGGGAGAAATCAATGTGCAAAGGTGGAGGGTAGTATGAGCACTTTGACACCTAAAAAACATATGCCAAAGAGTATCTATAGATGGTTAAAGTCACAGACAGTCTCTAGCTGTAGGAAATCAGTGTTTGTTCCCATAGTGAAACCACAATTCTGTGGAAGTCCGCTGGGATGAGCAGCTGGGTTATCGCCTGACACGGCCTTCGGAGCAGTCTGGTCACGCTCAGGGGCCGCGGCGCTAGAAAAGTAATGTCCTACACCGTTGGTTTTTTTAATTTTTTTTTTTTTTTTCCTTTTTTATTCGCCAGCACAAGGCAACGATTGTTTCCCTGCATAACTCTTGACGAACCTGGAGCTGAGGAACACAAGATGTCTTCAGTACAAAGCCGTCTACGATGACGAAAAATGAAAGATAGTACTCACAGCTCAGAGAGACGACAGACAGACGGACAGACAAGAGCAGTGACAAGAGTAAGAGGGCCTGCTACTATGCTATGATTACAGTTTTTGTTTGTTTCTTTGTTTTTTGTTACGGACATTTGCATTATTAGTGGCAACGGCAAAATTAGTAACAGTGACATCACTGTCATTATTATCATCATTCCTATTATTACTATTGTTGTTGCTGCTGTTCTCCTTTAAGCTGAAGACAACTGTTTCCACAAGTATTAAATCAGAGTCTTTTTTAAGCCCTGAAAAAAAATGCAGCTATAAAAATGAATTCTTTGTTGAATTTATCGCATTACATATTCACATAGTCTTTCATTTCTTGGAATACCTTGGAATCTCATGAAGAAAGTAAATAGCGCAAAATTTGTTAAAGTATGCGTCGATTTTAAACCAACCAAGATCTCTTTCACTTGATTTTTCCGCCATGCAGCATGTTTATCGATTTCAGAAAACTCTGTTTTAACTGGTCCCTAAGACATAATTTGACTTTTCTTTAAATCAAACTTTGAAATGCAATCTAGAATGAAACCCAAATCCACACATTCCAATTTCATCCAGTGTCATATTCAAAACAATAAGGGTAAGGCGAATGAGAATTTCTCTCACACGGTCTAGTCCTTGCCGTGGTGTGGGAGCTTGTGTACCTCTATGACCCAGAGAGCTATGCCAGCGGGAGCGTATGTTCCTGGTAGGGCCACCTAAGCCGGACAGATCGAAGGGTAGAGGTCACACTAATGTCGACCAACTCTCCCGGAGGTTAAAACGCGTTTGCGCAGGGCTAACCACCCCTTCCTAGAAAAAAAATCAAGTTATAGAAGCATCGGCAACGTCAAACCAGACATTCACCTGGGAGAGGAAGGGTCTCCATCCCAGAGACTCATGACATCAGTTAGTGAAAGCCGAGAGGAAGCTGCAAGACCGACCCCCCCTTCTGACCCCCAGGAAATCAACAGGGATAGCCACTTGGAACATCAGGACAATGTACGAAGCGGGCAGAACCATCCAGATAGCAAGAGAGATGAAGACCTACAAGATAGGAGTCCTAGGACTGAGTGAGACAAGGTGGCTACAGACAGGACAGCTGAGGCTTTTATCAGGAGAGCTGCTGCCGTACTCGGGACACACACAGAGGACGGAGCCCTCCATATAGAAGGCGTGGCCCGGATGCTGACACCAGAGGCGCAGCCGGCACTCATCGGCTGGGAACTTATCAACTCCCGCATCAGCACAGTCAAGTTTAGCACCAAGAAAAAGAACATCAAGCTGAACATCATCCAGTGCTACGCTCCCACAAATGACACTGAGAAGGAAAAGAGAGATGGATTCTACCAGCAAGTACAAGCTGTGCTGGACAGAAGAGGAGCAAACATCACAGTAGTCATGGGTGACTTTAACGCCAAGATAGGATCAGAAAACACGAGCTATAAATACATCATGGGGGACACATGGACTTGGACAGATTGGTGAGAATGGAGAACGCTTTGCAGACCTGTGCGCATTGAACAAGCTGGTGATAGGAGGTAGCATCTTCCCCCACAAGCGCATCCACAAGGTCACTTGGAGATCCCCAGACCATGTCACGGAGAACCAGATCGACCACATCTGCATCAGCAGGAAATTCAGGCGATCATGGCGGGTGTGGGGGTGATGAGGGGTGCTGACGTACCATCAGACCACCACCTGCTTGTTACAACAGTGAGACTCCGACTCAAGAAGTACACATCAACAAATGCAGCAAGGACAAGATATAATATGGAGCTGTTAAGCAGTAAAGAAATAAAGGAGAAATTTCAAATCAGTCTTACCAACAAGTTCCATCTTCTTGAAGAAATTGAAGAGTAGAGCACAGACATCGAGAACCAGTGGCAATATACCAGGAAACTTTGGCATGAGACCTGTGAGGAGGTACTTGGAAAGAAGAAGACGGAACACAAGGAGTGGATCCTGATGATACTGTCCAGAAACTGAACAAAAGGAAAGAGGAGAAAGCTGCACTGAAGATGAGCCAGAAAAGATCAAGCAAAGCACAAGCCCAAGAAGACTACACCCAGGCGACAAAGATGTGAAGAAAAGTGTGAAGAAAGATAAGGAGTTCATCGACAGACTTGCCAGACAAACAGAGGATGCTGCAGGACAGGGCAACATGAGAGAGCTGTACACCATCACAAAGAAGCTGGCGGGCAAGTTCCAACAGACTAACAAGCCAGTCAAAGACAAGAACGGAAAGACCCTCACAACAACAGAAAATTAATTGAAGCGATGGGCAGAGCACTTTCGAGAATTATTATTAAACCGTCCCCCCCCCGAAGCACCACCCGACATCCCCCACCAGCAGAAACAGAACTGCCCATCAACTGTAAGAGAAACCATCGAAAGCAGAGATCAGAAAGGCCATCCTGACACTGAGGAATGGGAAGGCAGCAGCGGGACCTGATGAGATCCCAGCAGAAGCCATTAAAGCGGATGTTGGTATAGCTGTCAACTTGCTGCACAGCCTCTTCGGCAAGATATGGGAAAAAGAGAACATCCCAGCAGAGTGGAGGGAAGGCATTGTTATCAAACTGCCAAAGAAAGGAGACCTTTACCAACTGTAATAACTATAGAGGGATCATGCTCCTGTCAGTGCCAGGCAAGGTTCTAAACAGAGTCTTATTGGAGAGGATGAAGGAAGCAGTTGACTCCAAACCTCCGAGACCAACAGGCGGGCTTCCGGTGAAACAGATCCTGTGCCGACCAGATCGCCAGCCTCAGGATCATCATCGAGCAGTTCCTTGGAGTGGAACTCGCCCCTTTACATCAACTTCATCGACTATGAAAAGGCCTTCGACAGTGTAGATAGAGAGACACTATGGAAGCTACTGAGACACTACGGAATACCAGAGAAGATCATCTCTCTCATACGATGCACATATCAGGATATGAACTGCAGGGTGGCTCATGCAGGCCAGTTGTCAGACGGTTTTGAGGTGAAGACAGGAGTGCGCCAGGGATGTCTGTTGTCACCTTTCCTCTTCCTCCTGGTCATCGACTGGATCATGAAGACCACAACAACAGGCGGGAACATAGAATACAATGGACACTCGGGACGCAGCTTGATGACCTTGACTTTGCTGACGACCTGGCACTCCTCTCCCACAGTCACACACAGATGCAGGACAAGACCACCCGCCTTGATACAAAATCAGCAGGAACAGGACTCAAGATAAACAAGAAGAAGACCGAGCTGATGAAGATCACACCACAGACAGCAGCCCAGTCACAGTCGGAGGTGAGCCCATCACGGAAGTAGATTCCTTTGTCTACTTGGGAGGCGTAGTTGACAAGCAGAGGGGCACCGACCGAGACATCATGGCCAGGATAGGCAAGGCGCGAGCAGCATTCATCATGCTAAAGAACATCTGGGCCTCAGGAGAGATCAGAAGGACAACAAACATTGCGTATCTTCAATTCAAACGTGAAGTCGGTTCTACTCTACGGTTGCGAGACTTGGAGAATGACCAAGGCAATACAGAAAAAAAATGAGACTTTCATCAACACCTGTCTAAGGCGCATCTTCAAAATCAGATGACCAGAGAAGGTCAACAATAAAGATCTATGGAAGCAAGTAGGAGAGGAACCAGTTGCCAAGCAGATTCTGCGGAGGAAGTGGGGCTGGATTGCTCTCTCAAGAAGCCAGCATCCAGCACCACACACGCCAAGCCCTGACATGGAACCCGCAGGGGGAAAAGGAAGACAGGCCGACCTCGCAGCAGCTGGAGGCGAGACACTGAGGCAGAGATGAAGAGCAGGGGACCAACTGGACAGGCATTCAGCGAGCAGCCCAGAACGGAGTGCAATGGTGGAGTGTTGTCGATGGCCTATGCTCAGCCTTGAGCTATGGGCCTAAGCAAGCCTGGTAGATCTTATGACGTGGCCAGACCAATGTAGTTTTTCTGTTGTTGGCAGACCAGTGTAGTTTTTTTTTTTTTTTGTCGTTATCAGACCAATGTAGTTTTCTGTAGTTATCAGCCCAATGTAGTTTTCTGTAGTCATCAGACCAATGTAGTTTTCTGTAGTTGTCAGACCAATGTAGTTTTCTGTAGTTGTCAGACCAATGTAGTTTTCTGTAGTCATCAGACTAGTGTAGTTTTCTGTAGTCATCAGACCAATGTAGTTTTTTGTAGTTATCAGACCAATGTAGTTTTCTGTAGTCATCAGACCAATGTAGTTTTCTGTAGTTATCAGACCAATGTAGTTTTCTGTAGTTATCAGACCAATATAGTTTTCTGTAGCTGTCAGACCAGTGTAGTTTTTTCTGTAGTCATCAGACCAGTGTAGTTTTCTGTAGTCATCAGACCAGTGTAGTTTTCTGTAGTCATCAGACCAATGTCGTTTTCTGTCGTGGACTGAAGTCAGCAAATCCTCATTTGTCCAGTATACTGATTGACGGTGTGGTGCACTTCCTCGTCTGTGATCTGATCATATCTCTCATGTGCAGTATCTTGTGATAGCCACTCATGTCTATAGCGTGGCTTCTTTTTCCCGATCCGCAGCGAGGCTCCAGGTCTCGCAGACATACACGGCACTGCTCGCAGAACTTGGGTCCCATGGAGAGGGTACAGCCCTTCCACTCTGGGTTTAGTCTGGAGAATGGTACGTCTTTGTGTCCTGGAGATTGGTATGTCTTTGTGTCCTGGAGAATGGTATGTCTTTATGTCCTGGAGAATAGTATGTCTTTGTGTCCTGGAGAATAGTATGTCTTTGTGTGTCCTGAAGAGGATTGGCGGCTTGGATCCCTGATAATGAAACCCATGAACCGTTGGAAGAGATCCTAGCTTCTGACCAATAGCATTCATTCATATCAATAGTGCTGTTTTGGCTGGTCTTCTCGGCGCTGATTTGCAGGCAAAACCTGTTGATATGTCACGCGGTCTCTTTCAACAACTTGGCGAGTTCTTGTTCACTGCGTGCCAGGCCAGAGAAGTCGTGTGCGAAGTGCAGGCCCGTGATGGTTCTTCCGCTGCTGACTGTGTTGACATGGTGTTCAGCTGCTTCAGTCATGATGCGTTCCGGGAATATGTTGAAAAGTGAGTGTGTGTGTGTGTGTGTGTGTGTGTGTGGGGGGGGGGGGGGGGGGGGAGAGGGGGGGAGGGGAGAAGGGGGGGGAGGGGGTAGAAGGCAGCCACTCCTCTTTACGCACAAAGAATTACAGGGATTTTTTGAAAACTTGGAAAATGCTTTGTGTTGGAGACATGTCTTAGTCGTAGTGCAAGAAAATAAAACTTTAGGCGTTGTCCAGGCGCCATATAGCGATTATGCCATGTCCGTATCAGTGACTAATCGTCAAAATAGGAAACATTGTCCCACGTATACGAAAATGCGATGACACCCTCATCCCCCCCTCCTCTTCGGATCCCCCCTCCTCCCCCACTTGGTACTCGACCCTCCCACCCTTTCTCTTTTTCGCCTCCTCCTCCCCTCCCCTCTCTCCATTGTTTTCCACCCCACACGCCTATCCTGCAATCCAAGACACTCACACACGTCCCCACCTCTGCTCTCACAGTGTAAAACAACACACGTCCCCACCTCTGCTCTCACAGTGTAAAACAACACACGTCCCCACCTCTGCTCTCACAGTGTGTAAAACAACACACGTCCCCACCTCTGCTCTCACAGTGTGTAAAACAACACACGTCCCCACCTCTGCTCTCACAGTGTAACACACGTCCACACCTCTGCTCTCACAGTGTAACACACGTCCCCACCTCTGCTCTCACAGTGTAAAAACAACACACGTCCCCCACCTCTGCTCTCACAGTGTAAAACAACACACGTCCACACCTCTGCTCTCACACTGTAAAACAACACACGTCCACACCTCTGCTCTCACAGTGTAAAACAACACACGTCCACACCTCTGCTCTCACACTGTAAAACAACACACGTCCACACCTCTGCTCTCACAGTGTAAAACAACACACGTCCACACCCTGCTGCTCTCACACTGTAAAACAACACACGTCCACACCTCTGCTAACACAGTGTAAAACAACACACGTCCACACCTCTGCTCTCACACTGTAAAAACAACACACGTCCCACACCTCTGCTAACACAGTGTAAAACAACACACGTCCACACCTCTGCTAACACAGTGTAAAACAACACACGTCCACACCTCTGCTAACACAGTGTAAAACAACACACGTCCACACCTCTGCTCTCACAGTGTAAAACAACACACGTCCACACCTCTGCTCTCACAGTGTAAAACAACACACGTCCACACCTCTGCTAACACAGTGTAAAACACACACACGTCCACACCTCTGCTCTCACAGTGTAACACACACGTCCACACCTCTGCTCTCACACTGTAAAACAACACACGTCCACACCTCTGCTCTCACACTGTAAAACAACACACGTCCACACCTCTGCTAACACAGTGTAAAACACACGTCCACACCTCTGCTCTCACACTGTAAAACAACACACACGTCCACACCTCTGCTAACACAGTGTAAAACACACACACGTCCACACCTCTGCTCTCACAGTGTAAAACAACACACGTCCACACCTCTGCTCTCACAGTGTAAAACAACACACGTCCACACCTCTGCTCTCACAGTGTAAAACAACACACGTCCCCACCTCTGCTAACACAGTGTAAAACAACACACGTCCACACCTCTGCTCTCACAGTGTAACACACACACGTCCACACCTCTGCTCTCACAGTGTAAACACACGTCCACACCTCTGCTCTCACACTGTAAAACAACACACGTCCACACCTCTGCTAACACAGTGTAAAACAACACACGTCCACACCTCTGCTCTCACAGTGTAAACACAACACACGTCCCCACCTCTGCTCTCACAGTGTAAAACAACACACGTCCACACCTCTGCTCTCACACTGTAAAACAACACACGTCCACACCTTCGCTCTCACAGTGTAAAACAACACACGTCCCCACCTCTGCTCTCACAGTGTACACACGTCCACATCTCTGCTCTCACAGTGTAACACACGTCCACACCTCTGCTCTCACAGTGTAAAACAACACACGTCCCACCTTCGCTCTCTCACAGTGTAAAACAACACACGTCCACACCTCTGCTCTCACACAGTGTAAAACAACACACGTCCACACCCTCTGCTCTCACACTGTAAAAAACAACACACGTCCACACCTTCGCTCTCACAGTGTAAAACAACACACGTCCACACCTCTGCTCTCACACTGTAAAAACAACACACGTCCACACCACACCTCTGCTCTCACAGTGTAAAACAACACACGTCCACACCTCTGCTCTCACACTGTAAAACAACACACGTCCCACACCTTCGCTCTCACAGTGTAAAACAACACACGTCCACACCTCGCTCTCACAGTGTAAAACAACACACGTCCACACCTTCGCTCTCACAGTATAAAACACACACGTCCACACCTCTGCTCTCACAGTGTAAAACAACACACGTCCACACCTCTGCTCTCACACTGTAAAACAACACACGTCCACACCTCTGCTCTCACACTGTAAAACAACACACGTCCACACCTCTGCTCTCACAGTGTAAAACAACACACCGAATGTTCAGCCCGGGAGGAGTGGTGTGCAGTGTCCACTCTAATGATACTGCATGGGAATTAATAACTTTCTTATAGTCACGTCTAAAAGAAATGCGTCATGACATACCGTCACGACGTGCCCTAACTCTCATCACAACTGCAAGAGACACACAGACTCTGACAACCCCCCATACCATGCTATGGCACAGAAAGCTGTAGCCTTGTGATGGGCGGAAAGGAAATCTCAACCACGACTGAACCAGCGTGTCTGGACAATCATGACTGTCAGCCTGGCAGCTCAACTCAGCCATGAAACAGCTGTGAAACATCGACCTGGAAATTCTGGCCTGTCTAGACTGGAGGAAAAGGAGTGTGAAGAGTTCGGGTGTTCAGGGATCAGCAGCGGGTCAGTTTTGGAACAACAAGGAGCTGCAGAGAAAGGAAATCCTAATCATGACATTTCGTTATGGTAGACTCGTACGACAGGTGAACAAACGAAAAGTGTTCACACCGACAGTGCTGTTGTATCTGAGCTTGTAGTGTGACGTGATATGGATTCCATGGTATGATAATCCTTTGGCTGTATTTTCTACGAATGTTTTTTTTGTTCTATTTCTATTCGTTAAGTTTATTTCATGCACATCCCCGTCCGTCTCCTCCTTCCCGCCTCTTATGTGTGGGTTCAAAGAACAGTTGTTACTAGTCACAATGAATCATTCGTATTTGTATTCATAACTTTCCGCCCCCCTTTGTGTGTGTGTGTGTGTGTGTGTGTGTGTGTGTGTGTGTGTGTGTGTGTGTGTGTGTGTGTGTGTGTGTGTGTGTGTGTGTGTGTGTGTGTGCGTGCGCGAGTGTGTGTGTGTGTGTGTGTGTGTGTGTGTGTGTGTGTGTGTGTGTGTGTGTGTGTTGCCTTTTCTGCTTGTGTTCTTCTTTCAAATCATGTCAGCATTATGCTTTCTGGTGGTGTCGTGTGCCTGTTGACGTTCATGGCACTTGATGTTATCATGAATGCTGACAGCCAGGTGCTGAGAACTGCCACAGGTGGGGGGACAGGAGGGAAAGGAGGAATGGAGGGGGTGGGTGGTGGAGGGAAGGGAACATAGCACGATCGAATAGGTAGTGTAGTGTCGTGTCGTGTGATGATAAGCATCATTGATAAGATTATCATCATTGTTATTATTACTGATACATTGTGTTGATCCCAGTTCTTCCAGCGACAGATATCTCTGAGAATGATTTGACACAGGATGTAGGTATTGTGCCTCGTCATCCTTTCGCAAAATAATTTTGAATACTTGTATACTTAACACGATTGTGCATTTTTAAATGTCTATCGTTTGTAACATCTGGCGTGCTATTCAAGCATTTTGTAGATGTTTGTAGTTTCTAACGTCTGAAATATTGGTGTGTGTAGGTGTGTGTGTGTGTGTGTGTGTGTGTGTGTGTGTGTGTGTGTGTGTGTGTGTGTGTGTGTGTGTGTGTGTGTGTGTGTGTGTGTGCGTGTGTTTTTGTTACATCTTAAATATTGTTTCGTGCATTGTTAGATATCTGTCGTTTGTAACGTCTAAACTGCTGCTAGTTGTAAAGTTTGAAGTATTCTCTTTGTGCATTTTTAGTTGGCTTTCAGTTGTAACGGTTCAAGTATTGTTTTGGGCATGTTTAGATGTCTGTCGTTTATAACGTCTAATGTCTTGTTTTGAGAAATTTTAGACGTCTGTCGTTTGTACGTCTATGCTATTGTTTTTTATACGTTTCTAGATGTCTGTCGTTTGTAAATTCTAAAGTATTATTTGTGCATTTTGTAACGTCTATCAATTGTTGTCTTAAGTATTATTTTGTGCATTTTTTTACGTCCGTCGTTTTTATCACCTGAAGAAAACGTGTGTGTCAAAATGTACTTGCCTGTTTTGGATTTGCTAATAAAAATGAGCGTTGTTACGCATTGTACTCTCGTGTATATGTATTTTCGCTGGTAGTCAGTAAATCTGCTTTCTGAGTCACTTACCTCAAGCGTAACATTTCCTCTTCTTTGTTTTGTTTTTTTTTACCACTACTAAATAATTCTTTTTTTTTTTTTTTTTTAATCGAGCGTTTTCACAATTTCTTGGTTTCTTTGAAGCTTTTTTTCTCTGTAGATTTGGGTCGACATCTAGGCCAGTCATGTTGTGTAATGAAGATACCAGCTTATCATTAATCATGTTCTCTTAATGTTTTATCATGTGTTACATTATTTGCCTTTCGGAAATAATGTTTTGTTAAATGCCACCGTCATGGATGTAGACTAAAGATATTGATAAAGATTCCTATTTTACCCCTTGTTATTGTTGTTGTTTTTGTGTTGCTGTTGCTGCTACTGTTGCTTGTAAATGAAATCACAATAACATCGTTTTTCTTTTCATTGACAATGTGTGTGTGGGTGTGTGTGCGTGCGTGCGTGCGTGCGTGCGTGCGTGCATGTGTTCGTTCGTACGTGTGTGTGTGTGTGTGTGTGTGTGTGTGTGTGTGTGTGTGTGTGTGTGTGTGTGTGTGTGTGTGTAGATGTTTTGTTTTGCCTGATACAGTACAATTCATGAGGGAACCTGCTTGTTAGCGAGTTGATTTGTTGTCAGTTACTGTGTGTGTGTGTGTGTGTGTGTGTGTGTGTGTGTGTGTGTGTGTGTGTGTGTGTGTGTGTGTGTGTGTGTGTGTGCGTGCGAGCGTGCGTGCGTGCGTATGAATTATGTTCCTTTTCTTTGAATGAAAAACCTGACATTCTGTTCATGTTTTCTTAAATGTCAGTACAACCATGACTTAATCTGACAATAAATTAGTTTCAGTCAGTCAGTGTGCATGTGTGTGTGCGTGTGTGTTTGCCAGCGATGAGAGAATTTGAGACTTGACAGCACTGCTACACAGAGCCTGTCAGCGACAATGTGTGACATTCCTGAATTCAAAATCCTAGTTAATTCCGTCCAGAACAACGCCGCTATTCAAAAAACATTTGTGTATGTCTGGGGGGGGGGGGGGGGGGGGGGGGGGGGGGGGGGGGGGGGGGGGGGGGGGGGGGGGGGGGGGGGGGGGGGGGAAGGGAAGGGAGGTGTTGTGGTGATGGTGTGGATGCGTTAGGGGAAAGAGAAGGGAAGAAATAAGGGGTGAAGGGCAGACATGTCACACATTGTCTATGACAGGCTCTGTATAGCAAGTGAGACGTGCCATCATGTCTAAAATTCTCTCTCTCTGTCTCTGTCTGTCTGTCTGTCTGTCTGTCTGTCTGTCTGTCTGTCTGTCTCTCTCTCTCTCTCTCTCTCTCTCTCTCTCTCTCTCTCTCCCCCCCCTCTCTCTCTCTCTCTCCTCTGTCTCTCTCTCTCTCTGCTGTTATGTGTACATGAAGTATGCAATGCCTTTATTCACTTAAAGCAATCTCGTGCTACTGGCCTTGATAGCATTGACGGGAAAATTATCAACAAACTATCAGCTCCTGTAATTGCTGAAACACGCTGTATTTACAATCTCTTTTATTATTAAACGTCCTTTCCCCAAGACTTTTTAAGATGCTGAAGTAATAGTAGTCTTCAAAACAGGTGATCACACTGACCTCTCGAACTATATCCCCATTTCTATGGTGTCTGTACTGCCTAGACCATTGGGAAATTCAATATAAATAAACATATTCTTGATCATTTCATTTCTTTCAATTCAAAAAAAAAAAAAATCAAAACCAGTCTGGTTTTAGGGCGTACTACTCTTGCCAAACGGCATTGACAAACCTATTTGATCAATGGCTTACTAATATTTAAAAAATGACAAAATTACACGTGTTCTCGTGATTGGATTTTATGAAAGCTTTTGATGTTATCGATAGCAATCTTTTTCTTAAAAAAAAAAAAAGCTGAAGGTAAAGAATTTACCTGAAAAACTCTTATCTTCATTTCTTTCAGATAAAAGCAAACGGTGTCAGTAAATGAATCTATATCGCCTGCTTTATCTACGTTCACGGTGTACCTCAAGGGTCAGTACTGAAACCAATCTTATTTTCCATACCTATAAAAGATTTACCTCTGTTCATTGATAGTCTATGTGAAGCGTTCGCTGATGACACCATTAAACACACTAGTCATGTGAAATAACTGTTGGAAATATATTTGCCACTTTACAAGAATACTTAATCAAATGGTTAATCATTTGGTCTGAACATGTGTCTCCGTCCTTAGAAAAATAACACTTGATAGCCACAGGCAAAAGCGCCAACATCTCTTTTAGAATTCCTTTTTTCTCTTTGTATAGATAATGAGACAGTTGGGGAAGTTGATACTCATAAAGTTCTTGGTGTTATTGTAGACAATAATTTGCCATGATCTTTTCATGTCACAATGCTCTGCAAACTTCAGTCTCAAAAGATTCATCAACTTTCAAAACTAAAACATTTCCAAGACCAACATTGTCGCAAGTTGTCTTTTACTTCGTATATCGAATTTCTCTCTCTCTCTCTCCTCTCTCTCTCTCTCTCTCTCTCTCTCTCTCTCTCTCTCTCTCTCTCTCTCTCTCTCTCTCTTCAACATCAACATCCTTTATATACTGTATATTAATGGTGCTAAAAAATATTTGCATTAGAACTTTTGCTTTTTCAGTTTCAGTCTCTGTCTTTTCATTTAATACTTTACTATCTCTACATACACACTGTTGCATTCAGTAAATCCTTTCATTCCCATTTTAAATAACTCTTCTATATTATGGGATTGGGCCAGTGATAACATATGAAACCGCTCTTCAGTCTACATGGACGGGCTGTTAAATCAATATCTTTTCATCTTCAACTGTAACTCCCTCTGATTATAAACGTTTACACATTTCCTCTAAAATCGAAACTCGTTTATAACAAAACATTTATGCCCTACCGACTCTAAGAAATAAATTTGAAACGAATCGGATTTGCCTTGTCAGCACGATCAAGGTACTCCTACCAAGGATTGATCTTTTAAAATCTAGTCTCATATATTGTAGTGAGTGCTTGTGGAACAACATATTGTCCTCATTTAATGTAATTACAAGTCTAAACGTTTTCAAAAGTTACTAGTTCTCAAGTCTTATGCAAACTTTCTGAATCGTGTTGATTTAAAATAACATTATTTGACTTTTTTCCCATACACTTCATAAAATTCACTTTGTAAATATTGTTGATAGTAGTGTATGAATGTTATTTTACGATCCTTCCTTCCCCCTTCTCTATCTCTTCCGTTGACATACTCTTCACCTTCACACGTTTTCATTGGCGTCACTTCCTTTTGAATTTTCAGTGAATGTTTTTGTAAAGTTGTTCTTTTTTTCTAAAACGTTGCTTGCTGCTTTTTTTTTTTTTTTGATCGCGATTATATTTCAGTCTAGTATTCTTTTCATTGTTTATATTGGTCATTCACTGTTGAAGTCGCCTATCATTCTCTTTTAATTTTTCATTGAGGATAAGATATAAACAAAAAAAACCCCACAAAAACTGTACCGTGCTTATTCCTTTCCTTCATTAAAAAACAAGATTCGTTCGCTCGTTCGTTAGTTCTCTCTCTCCTAAACAGGTGTTGATAGTAGGAAAAGAATGGGGAGGGGGATCGCCTGGAAATCCTACTTGTGTCTGCTTTACCAAATGTGACACACGCATACATTTGCATAAAATGTATATAGATATCTGCATATATTCATATCATTCTGAAGATTATTCACGTAAACGTATGTTCTCTTCGTACGTTTGGTTTTGCCCATAATGGCTTTTTTTTAGTTAGTTTGAATAGTCTTCCATTGTTTAACATTTCTTTCCATGCGATAGCATGTGAAAAAACTCTCTCTCTCTCTCTCTCTCTCTCTCTCTCTCTCTCTCTCTCTCTCTCTAGTATAATGTTCCAGACCATTTGACGACTACATAACATTGGATGTTCTTTCTTCGTCAAATGAACAATAGTGCAGTCAAGCAGTTACGATGTACCGAAAACTGAAGGGGTTTGTTCCTCTAACATTAACGACACGACGATTTCCGCGGAATCAATATAGAGATACACATTACACTTTAAGAAGAAAACGCAGGGTTTTTTTTTCTGAAACAACCTCACGTACTAAGGGCTAACCTTTGGGACTCTGCCAAATTAT
Source organism: Conus betulinus (assembly GCA_016801955.1). Taxonomy (NCBI): domain Eukaryota; kingdom Metazoa; phylum Mollusca; class Gastropoda; order Neogastropoda; family Conidae; genus Conus; species Conus betulinus. The sequence continues at coordinate 355,880 of JADBJO010001880.1, forward strand.
ATGACGAATGAAAAACAGCATCAGTTCTTCTAAAACAGCTTCCAAATCGTTTCTGCTTCAAGAATTAACCTTCGCAGCTCACAAGTCTTCTCCTCCATGTTGAACGGCACCGGAGAACAAATATAATCCTCATCATGATCTTAATGTTTCTATTTTACGCTTTACTGCTTTGCTTTTTAAACTATATCAGTGTGTGTGTGTGTGTGTGTGTGTGTGTGTGTGTGTGTGTGTGTGTGTGTGTGTGTGTGTGTGTGTGTGTGTGTGTGTGCGCGCGCGCGCGTGTGTGTGTGTGTGTGTGTGTGTGTGTGTGTGTGTGTGTTGTGTGTGTGTGTGTGTGTGTGTGTGTGTGTGGAACATGTTTTGATGTTGTTTTTTTACGTCATTATTCATTTTTGTCGTCACTAAAGAAAAAAAAAACAAACAACACAAAAAAAAAAAAAAAAAAACGTTTTGGCAATCTGTCCCTGCCTGCTGCGGGAAAAAAAAACTCTGGTCATGCACACCGACACAAAATTAACGCATCAGCAGACGACAATATGAAGTTTGGATGAAGCGGTACGACAAAGTTGGCTGGTCTTCCTGGTGATCGGATCTGGGTTTGGCAGTGGATGAGACGTCATCTTAGCTAAGCCCCGAGCCGGAGGGGGGGTCCTAGCTGCAGACTGGAGGTCTGGCTGGAAGGACGGCTACTTAGGTGGCTGTTCGTTTTCCGGGCGGCGAGGTATGGCCCGAAGAGCAGAGAGAGTTGCTGCTTGCTGTGGAAATGGACGCGGAGGTCTTCACCCTGGGGTGGCTGGAGACGAAGTCATCGTTACCACACGTATGGTACTATGGTGAGACGACTTTTTGTAATAACATTATCCAAGGTCGACGGATATGATGTGTTTGAAATATGAAGAAAACTAACTTGGATCGGAGAACCTAAAACCAACTCATTATAATCCAAGCTTTCAAGAAGCCAAGAACCTACAGCAGCGAGCTGAAGAGAACAACGTCGTTATCCTGTGTGTTTGCGTTGAATGTGCGAAACATTATACTGTGTAAGCCAGATACTCTCGGGATTGTACTAAATCTACGTAAGTTTGAAGTGTTCAGCTTGGGAGTGAACTCTCTATTGTTGGGAGAGAACAAGATAATATTTGATAATATTGATTAAAATTGCCCTTTCTAGGGTGTCCACTGAAACTGTATTCGTCTGCAGAAGGTTAGTGTGGTGAAGAAGAGAGTGTATGAGACTGGGGAACATAGAACACGCACAATCATACACACACCTAAATACAGACAATGCTATCAGTATCTCTTTATTCTTCCTCGCTATCACGCTCTCAGTAACACACACACACACACACACCACACACACACACACACACACACACACACACACACACACACACACAGAGAGAGTAGATGGGCAGATACAGAAATAGATAGATAGATAGTTAGACAGACATACAGATATATAGACAAACAGACAGAGAAATAGATAGATCGATAGACAGAAAGACAGACAGACAGACAGACAGATAGACAAACAGATAGGCAGACAGACAGACAGCTAGATAGATAGACAGATAGATCGATGGATAGATAACAGATTAAAAGACAGACAAACAGATTAAAAGATAGATGGACGGACAGACAGACGGACAGACAGACAAACAAAAAGAGATCACACGATGCAAAAAGTTAGTTATGTGGAGGAAAACCAGTGAGCCCATTTGCATACCACCAATCTGCCACCTGAGCAGTGATTCACCAATGTCACTACTGTCAATAGAAGACGGGTCATGACGGTCTGAAATATCATGTTTCGAGACTTTTTCTGATTGTGTTTCTGAATTACCATCACCATTGCTGGGACTTCTGATGATGAGACGCTTCCAGATGTGGAAAATTCCGAAAACCAAGGGCATCGCTCGTTTGTTTATTCGTTTGATTTCCTTTTTTGTTTGTTTGTTTGGTTGCTAGCTTGCTTCTCAGCCTTTTTCTGAATAATCTTTCTTTGTGTTCCTTAATGATCAGTTTTTGTTTTATGTCTGCGATGATCAGTGCTACACAAGCAAAGGTAACATACTGTATAATGGTTTATTGACGTTGTGATCAATATGAACCGTACACTTGAAGAACCCACAGTCATCGCGTGATATGCTTACTGTCATACCATTGTTGAGGACCAGCCACAAGCATGGAAGTGTACAGATACCATGTCTGTGGTTCCACTCTTGCACGGAACAGGTTTTATTTTTTCTCTCCCTCTGCTACACCTCGAACGGTGGTCTGAGTTCTAGTCTTTCGACTATAAATCGAAGTGCCATGCGCAGTTTTAAACCATTACTGACAGCACAGATGACGTATCTTTTCGCCCCTGGGTAGCAGCATAGAGGAGGGGGGGTGGAAGAGTGGAGAGAGGGAAGGATGATGGAGGTAGTGGCGGGAGCTGAGAACAGCGGAACGAAACCATCAAGACTTCCATGCAGAACCCCCCCCCCCCCCCTCCCCTCCCCCGCTCTGCTTCCTCAACTGAATTTGACGACTGGTGTAGAGACTTCGGTCAACCAGGAATACTATTCCCGTGTTGATACTTATATCCGCTACGACGACGTCTTGACTGAGCTTTGAGAGCGCCACTATGACCATGACTCAATGTTATATTACCGGCTTCAACGCTCTGCTCTGTATAGAGCGGTGAAAGCAGCATCATCAACCGGCTATTTGGACGTCTGTACATGGGTTTTGAAAGTAGCACCATAACCCCACCTTATGCTGTTACGACGTCTGTACAGACCCCTTAAAGAACTACTATAAAACACCAGACGTCACCGGCTATTACGATGTCTGTACAGAGCTATGAGAGCAGTATCACTATCCAACCTTACATTACCGGGTACTACAACGTCTGTACAGAGCACTGAGAGCAGTGCCATCACCATGTGTCACATTACCGGGTACTATGACGTCTGTACAGAGCACTGAGAGCGGTGCCATCACTGTATGTTACATTACCGGGTACTATGACGTCTGTACAGAGCACTGAGAGCGATGCCATCACTGTATGTTACATTACCGGTACTACAACGTCTGTACAGAGCACTGAGAGCAGTACCATCACTGTATCATACATTACCGGGTACTACAACGTCTGTACAGAGCACTGAGAGCAGTGCATCATCACTATATGTTACATTACCGGGTACAATGATGTCTTTGCTGAGCTCTGAGAGCGGCACTATAACTGTCTTGCGTCACTGGCAACTGCAAAGTCTGTACAAAGCTCTGAAAGCAATGCTGCAGTGACTCTGCCTTAACTACCACCGCAGACTCTGGTACAGAGCTGTGAGAACAATGCTGTGATTCTGCTTAACTACCGGCTGCAACTTTTACACAGCTCTGAGAGGTTAACAGTGGCTTCACTTTAACCGATCGACTACTAGTGAAATCAGCATGCGCTCTAATTGTCTTAAGGACGCTCTCTCTCTCTCTCTCTCTCTCTCTCTCTCTCTCTCTCTCTCTCTCTCTCTCTCTCTCTCTCTCTCTCGCCTTAAGTACGCCCTTAAAAATCTTTTTCTTACAAGATGCACACAATGTACGGAAAAGCGGTAATGCTAACAGGTATTAGTCCTGTGTCTCCCGCCACACCATCATGAAAACAGAATAAAAACAACTTAATGAATGGAAGAATCAATGAATAATACACAACATGCCACTATAAACATATCCAACATCAATCATAACCACTCCAAATCCCTATGTGGTTTTTGAGCTGTCGTCAGTAACATCATCCTCACTATCTTCGTCATCATCACCATAAACAACAACGGAAACAGAAACAGATGACAACATCCTTCGAACACGATTGACCACTAACCTGAAAGCCGTCAAGTTTGTGTGTCAGGCAAAGTCATACCTATGGGCATATCTCCCCCCATCGGCGACTGAGCGGCTATTTCAGCCAGAGATACCATCAGCACAACCGCTGCAGCAGCCAGAGAGGCAGCCATCTTGAAAAGCAGTCTTGCAGTCTAGTACCTTCCTTTGCTACCACTGTCAACAAAATGTCGGTAATCTGCTTCAGACTTTCAATCAAAGGAGAAAAAAAAGACAATCACAAAAGGCAAAAATACTGAAGACTGCTTTCCCGTGGATGTCTGGAGAGGTTGGGTGACGCAGTTCGATGGCTTATATAGGCGATCAGATCAGCATACAAGGATGGAGATGGATGGGTAGTCGTGTGTATTCTGAGCGCAGAGCCAGAAACTTGTCGCCGAATGAATAGAAGCTTGAGGAAACTGTGTCCTATGAAGAAGGTTAATTTATGTCGTCGGGGAGGGCTTGGTGTGACGTGAACTGTGACTTGTGTGATGGATGGAATAATACGACAGAATGGGGGGACACGAAAAAGAAAATAGTGTTTGTGGAAATCTCTCTCTCTCTCTCTCTCATCTATCTCTCTCTCTCTCTCTCTCTCTCTCTCTCACACACACACACACACACACACACACACACACACACACACACACACACACACACACTCACACACACACACACACGCACGCACGCACGCACGCACGCACGCACGCACACACACACACACACACACACACACACACACACAACACACACACACACACACACAGGTGAAAGAAGGTGCTGACGGTAGGTGAATGTGGTGGATGGGGGGAAGGTGGTGGGGGGTGGGGGGGGGGGGGGAGGGGGAACCAGGGCGCTGGTGACCCAGTAAATTCCTGCATATGTCGCAGTATGTGTGTGTGTGTGTGTGTGTGTGTGTGTGTGTGTGTGTGTGTGTGTGTGTGTGTGTGTGTGTGCACGCGCGCGCGCGCGCGCGCGCAGCGCACACACACACACACACACACACACCACACACACACACACACACACACACACCACACATATATATATATATATATATATATATATATATATATATATATATATTCATACCAAGGATGGTGAGGGCATTTAACGCATGCGCAGGATGAAATCTCGCGCAGAAGCTCGATTGACAGTCTCACTCGTATAACTTTCAGGGAATGAAGTCAAAACCAACGTTAGCGCCGTGGGAAATCCCCCTGAACCGAACGGCTGGAAATGTTACTGTAATGTATTCAGCAGCAGTAGCAGCACTCCCGTTGCAAAACATGGACGATTGTCGTTTTGGAATTCTTCGGCCCCGAAAATCTGATTGCGATGGACGCTGATGGCGTTTTGTTTCTGTTTTTGTTGTTGTTTCTATGTTTTTGGATTCCATTTTTTTTTTTTTTTAATCATATTTCATTTGACTGGTTGACGATTAATCATGAAGAACGTGGAAATTGACAATATTAATACAGTGGTGTGTCGCCCCGTCTCCCTGTCTCTCTTTCCCCCCCCCCCCCCCCCCCCCCCCCCCCCCCCCCCCGTATTTAGTTATTTTCCTTCATTATTTTCCCATGAGACTCTTTTTGGTAGGGCCTGTTAGTATTATCCGCTTTTCGTTACAATTCTTTTAATTTTTGTTTTTGCATGTAACCAGGACTTGTATGAAAATATGAATAGTGAGAAGGGAAGGATGGCGGGATAGGTGTGTGTGTGTGTGTGGGGAGGGAGGTACCCAAAAAGTATGAAGCATTTATTATAGTTATCTGTTACCTTCAATAATAAAGAGTTTATCTCGTTTTTCCTCGCACGCGCTTCCAAGAACGACAATCGTAGCCATGGTCCTTGTTCCGTGTATCAGTCCATGACACGAGAAGATAGACAAGCTGTGCCCACCTCCACCCTGTAGCGCCCCATGGCTGAGCGACAAAGGCTGGCAAAAGGTGTGGATTTCCTGACTCAGAGGCGTCCATCAGAGAGGCACCGCGATGACTGGACTTGCAATCGTGGGATGATAGTATAGATAGTGATGGTCAAGTCGTGCCTCCACCCCCCTCCCCCTTCCACACCATCTGTTTCTCATCGTGTCCTTTAAGTGCCATAATCCACACATCATCATTCCAGCCCTCCGCCGTTTACCCCCCCCCCCCCCCTCCCCCTTTCCCAGCTTACACGCCATGGAACCTTTTCAGTCCCACCGTCAACACCGGTAGCCCACAAAGCTTAATCAGTATCAGCCACTAGTTACTGCCCAAAACGTTGGTTAGTCAAGGAACCAGGATGAGTGAACCTTTCCCTCGGTGGCATTAATCATTATGCCGCTCACATAAATACATACACATGAGCATCTGCACACACACGCGCGCGCGCGCTCGCGCTCGCGTACACACACACACACACACACACACACACACACACACACACACACACACACACACACACGCACACACGCACGTACGCACATGCACACGCACCTCATACACTTGCGCACACACGTGGACCCATGGCCACATACCCATGCACACATACATACACACGCACGTGAACACTCACCACACACACAGACATTGATAATAATGGCACAACCAATGCAGGCCAGACATCCGCTAAGTCGAAGCCACGAGACCCTCTTCTTAAATCCTCTCATCTTGCTCGTTAATTCATTTGTCCTTAAATCATGCGCAGTGTGGTCTCGAAACTTAGCGGATGTAGTAGTGTATATGGACTAGTCTGCATGCAGTGACACCTCGATGAAACTGAAACGGAAACTAAAACTCACTCAAAAATGCAACACTGGAGAAGTCCATGTTTCATGTGACAGCAAGACCAAATCTGAGCTAAAATAGTGACTAATATATCCGAAAATAATTACGAAGGCTTTTCAAATTGCGTGTACAACTCGAAAGTGTTACAAATTTGTGTAAGATTTTCCTCTCAATGTCAAATAATGAAATTATGTCGATGTAATGCAATCTGTATTTGATTGTTGTATTTTGACCAAATGATGCTTAATGTATCGTTTTTTTCTCAGGTAGCACCGATGTGCTTAAACAGAAACCTGTGTCTTGTATTTTGTCTGGTTTCTTACCGCTGTTTTTCCTCGCCAAGTGTTCGAGAGACCAGTCGTGCCATGTGGTCCCACCAGGCGAACTGTACATTATCTCTCTGACTCCCCCATTTCCACTCCACCCCCATCTCTTTCTCCGTCTTCCTCCTTCCGGTCAACTTTTTTTTTCCCACGCCATGTCAAAGATTTGTGGCGACAACTACACGGACGACACACACCCTGCACCGTTCATATTGGACAAACACACCCTGCACCGTTCATATTGGACGAAATACCCTGCACCATTAAAATTGGACGAATACACCCTGCACCATTTATATTGGACGAACACACCCTGCACCATTCATATTGGACGAACACACCCTGCACCGCTCATATTGGACGAATACACCCTGCACCATTCATACTGGGACGAACATACCCTGCACCATTCATATTGGACGAATACACCCTGCACCATTCATATTGGACGAACACACACCCTGCACCATTCATATTGGACGAATACACCCTGCACCATTTATATTGGACGAACATACCCTGCACCATTTATATTGGACGAAACACACCCTGCACCATTCATATTGGACGAACACACACTGCACCATTCATATTGGACGAACACACCCTGCACCATTCATATTGGACGAACACACCCTGCACCATTCATGTCGGACGAACACACCCTGCACCATTCATATTGGACGAACACACCCTGCACCATTCATGTCGGACGAACACACCCTGCACCATTCATATTGGACGAACACACCCTGCACCATTCATATTGGACGAACACACCCTGCACCATTCATATTGGACGAACACACTCAGCACCATTCATATTGGACGAACACACCCTGCACCATTCATATTGGACGAACACACCCTGCACCATTGTCGGCAGCCGTGGAGCTTCGTGTGCAGCGGAGTCGGCGTTGGCCACACAGTTTCTCTCAGTCCCTTGAGAAGGGGACAGGTGATTAGAAGATGGAAGGCATCCCTTGTGGGTTGTGGTCGCATCAGAGCCTTCACAAGGGTCTTCTTCTCTGCAAAGCTGACGCTGTTGTATGGTTGTGTCTTCCTCTGGCTCCGGTTTTGGCGAGCTGATCGGCTGCCTCGTTCCCTGGGACTCCGCAGTGGGCAGGTACCCATTGCAGGACTACTCGTCTACTTTTGGCGAGTTCCTGGAGTTTCTCATTAGACGACGAGGAGTTTGTCTCCTGCAAGGGCCTCCAGGACGGACAGCGCGTCAGAGAGAGAAGACAACTTGGGTGCAGTCGCTCTGTGAATCATGAATCATGGAGGCTGCCTGCATGAGGGCCCTGAACTTCTGCAGCATAATTGGAGCAGTGTTTCCCAGTTGGTATCCCTGCTGTGGTGGTGTGTCCCTCAGGTGACTTGATGAATACGCCCGCTCCTCCATCAGACACTGCGTTGGTTGCTGAGCCGTCGGTGTACGCATGTATCCAGGATTCTTCAGGGTACTTCTCAGCAATCATGGCAAGTGTGAGAGTGCGTTTGACAGTGTCATCCTGAGAGAGTCTCCTGAGGCAACCTGTGGAACTGTTGTGGAGATGTGAAGATTTGTGAAGTCTTCATTCCAGGGCTGTGGCAGATCAGAGGGGGTCCAGTGGGTTGGCAGTAACCTCCTCCATGGCTTTGATTGGTGTGGATCGCATGGACCCGGTGATGATCCTGAGGGCTTGATTTTGGACCCTATCCAGGGATTGCTGGTGGGTCTTCGCTGCTGTTGACCAAGCTGTTGAGCCATACTCAAGATGGGGCCTGACTGCTCCCTGGTAGACGCGCTTGAGTATTTGTTCGTTTGCTCCCCAGCTGGTTCCGGCTAGCTTCCGCAGAATGGCAAGCTTTCGTCTGGCCTTTGCTTCAGCTTTCTGGATGTGTGGTCGCCAGGTTTGCTTCTTGTCAAAGGTGACACCAAGATAGGTTGCCTCCTCTTCGTGTTTCAGGGCTGTGTCTCCAAGTTTGATGGGCCCAGCCTTTTTTGTTTTGTTGACAAGGTGAAGAGTGTTGTGGAAGATTTCTCCTTGTTGATTGCCACACACCACTTATCTGCCCATGCCGCCAGCTTGTCAGCCGCTTGTTGCATTCTGTATGTGGCAGTAGTGGCATGCTCTTCCTTGCACCACAGCACCAGGTCATCTGCATAAAGTGCAGCATGGATACCTTTCGGAAGTTCTTGGGTGAGGTCATTAATGAAGACCAAGAAGAGTGTGGGCGAGAGGACGCTCCTTGTGGGACTCCATGACGCAGCAGTACTTTTTTGCCTTTTCGTCCGTTGACTGTGACTCTTGCTCTGCGGTTGTGGAGGTAGGATCTGATCCAATGCAGCATGTTGCCAGCGACTCCACATCTATGCAGTTTCACGAGGAGGCCATCAGTCCAGACTTTGTCAAAGGCCTTTTGTAGATCGATCCAGTGGCAAAGACAAGCTTTTGCTCCTGGAATGCATCCTCGATTTCTTGGGAGAGGTAGGTGGCCTGGTCTTCTGTGCTGCGAAACTGTCTGAAGCCTGCCTGTTCAGGAACCAGGATGTTTTCAGTCTCGAGATACCAAAGCAGGCGCTGGTTGACCATCCTCTCTAGGGTCTTGATGACGCAGCTGGTGAGGCTGATTGGCCTGTAACTGGCAGCCTTCTTCTTGTCCTTGCCTTTTTTGAGGACAGGGATCATGATGGCTTCTCTCCAAACTTGTGCCAAGTCTCCAGTTTCCCAGCTCAGGTTGAAGACCTCTAGAAGTTTGAGGGTGGCTGTGCTGCCAAGGTGCTTCAGCATCTCGTTAGTGATCCCATCTGGCCCTGGGGATTTCCGAGTTTTCAGCTTCCTCAGAGCTGTCTGAAGCTCATGGAGAGTAAGGGGCTGCTTCATGGGTTTCACGTTGGTGTCTTGTCGTCTCTCTCTCGCTGTTCTCTTCTTGCTTCTCTTTGCTGAGGAGTGCTGACAGGTATAGTGCTCTCGCTTGCGTAGATATCAGCAAAGCGGTTAGCTGCGCATCTCCCTGTCAGCATCTCTCCATTCTCTTCCAGTGTGATGTTCTGGCCTTTGCTGTCCTCATCGTTGAGTTGGCCTACAACTCTCCACAGTTTTGAGCCACCTTTCTCAAGGTTCAGGGCTGCTGTCTTCTCTCTCCACTTTTGCGCCTGGCCTGGATCTTTGCCTTGAGGAATTTGGCTTTTGTCTGCTGCAGTCGCAGGTGGTTTCTCGTCCGATGGGTTATTTTCTGCATCTTGTCTGGCCTCTGTCATCTCGTCCTGTAGCTCTTGAAGCTGGCTGCTCCAGTAGGATTTATACTCTTTCTGAGCACCACGTGGAATGGTCTCTTTGGCAGCCTGCAAGATGCTGGCGTTCAGGACTCTGACAACATTGTGTTTATGTCTCTACCTTGGGACTTGAAGGTCCTTGGTGAGAACGTTGGTGCGGTGACTGAAGAGCCTCCATTTTGCCTTCTTGTAGTTCCAGCGTGCGGGCACTGGGCGACTGGCTGTGCTTTTGTTGATCTTCAGGAACACTGGCCTGTGGTCGCTACCTCCTAGCTGCTCTCCCACTTCCCTGGTGATGTCCTGGTGTACATCTTCAGTGCAGAGAGCAAGGTCTGGGGTGGAGGTAGTGCGCCATCGTCTGGAGTAGAAGGTTGGAGTGTCACTTGGGGAGTTGATCAGGACGAGATGATGTTCGTCTTGCCAGTCTTCCACTTCTTCTCCTCGGCGATCCATCTGGCTGTAACCCCAGCTCTGGGAGTGACTGTTGAAATCACCTACTGCGATAAAGCTCGAGCCTGGGACGTGATGGTGTCGAGTGACAGTGGCTGGTTGTCAGGGCAGTAGAAGTTCAGGATGTGCAAC
>JADBJO010001881.1:0-2500 GCA_016801955.1 Conus betulinus
GAAGCAAGCAAACGCGGTCATGTAATCATAAAAGAACATCAAATGAAAATAGAAGAGAAATGAAAAAAAAAAAAAAACAAAAAAAAAAGAATAATAATTAACAAACAGAAAATAGAAATAAAAATGAGAATAACAATAATGAAGAGGAGGGAGAGAGAGGGGGGTAGGGAGTGAGGTGGGCTGGGGGAACATATGTAAATGTACTATAACGTAGAAGATTAGCATGCATGAAAACAGACAATAAAATGAATATGACAAAGTACGTACATATTTTTGAACACACATACACGCACGCTCGCACGCACAGAGAGAGAGAGAGAGAGGCACAACTTGTAATCATTTTTGTAAGGCATGAAAATACGTAGAAGGTATTAAGCATAGTGAGAAGGGGGGGGGGGGGGGGGGAAGAATAAAAAGACAGAGAGACGGGATGGAAGAGAGAGGGAGTACAGAGAGAGAGAGAGAGAGAGAGAGAGAGAGAGAGAGAGAGGTTCTCCACTCTCCCTTTCATCAACGTTGTTCTCATGACAAGACTGTATGGAAAAAAACTGCACATTGAGGACAGGGGATAAGTATACTTGCATTTACTCTGCAGAGTTTCACTGAGTATATTGAAATCATTTTATCACACCTTCATGATCTTGTTGACTCGCTGTTTCCTCATGCTCCCATGCAGGCTCTCTAGTTGCCACAGAACGCTGCTAGTAATGTCAAACTTTGACATTTCTAGCACACTGACGTGGTTTCGCCTGAGGGCAAAAAAAAGCACGTGCTAAGAGTGGGACAATCTCACAGAAGAACAGAATACAACAAGCTGGTTACCTTAGCAGGCATTGCAGCCAACTGACCAATTCTCTTCCGGCACATGGTGACGGTTGTGCGACTTGTATGGGCTGCCGAGCCTCTGACAAAGGCAACAGTGAGAAAGGGAGGCAAGATACCAGTCGTTTCCATTCTTCATCTATGGACAGATGTAGGAGCGAGTATGAAAAATTGTGTATAGAATTTAACCCTATCAGGTGGGTTCCAGTATTAACAGTGTACTTCAACAAACAGTGGTGCATCAGTAGAAAAGACTGCCTTAGTGACATCTAACTCTGATTTACTGTATTCATCCTGTTTCCATTAAAAAGACATGGACAGAAGCTGATCCAGAGACAAGGCTGCATAAATGTTTTTCATTTTTCATCTCTTTCTCTTTTATTCATTACCATGGTTATACGTGTTAGACAAATCGAATCCACCAAATTCTATAAACTTCCCCCTGATTTGGTAGAAATTTTTAGGGCCATCAGAATCTTGGCGTAGGAAGGCGAGAGGGTGTATTCAAGACTAACGTTTTAACCCATCTCAGGCGGCACAAAAAACTGGAGCCACCATCCCAAGAACCTGGACACATCTAAAACCACACTAACCACCAGAACGACAAGAACTAAATATGGATAACAAACAATCTAACTTCAAGTTGAGTGTCTGGTGGGATTCGAACTCAGAACGTCTGATTGTGAAAGTCGCGCCTCTACCACTGAGCCATCAAGCAGACAGAAGCTGGGATGGAGGAGGCAGAAGATCAAGGCAGACACTCCCATCAGCGACCTGACAGTGGGTGGACGACAACACAACATCGATTTTTTACATCAACCACTTTTCTGTCCACTCCGTGTGCATGGAGGAAACGGTGTGAATGCTACCCTCTTGTGTGTTTTACCCTGGAGGAAAAAACACTTTTTTTCAATCTGTGCAGATGAATCCCATCTTTCCGAATAACAATACGAGGAAAGAAGAAGAAGGAGAAGATGATGATGACGACGATGATGATGATGATGATGATGATGATGATGATGATGATGATGATGCAAGAGGAGGAGAAGAAGTGTAAGGAGGGGGAGCAAGAGCAGGAGAAGCAGGAGGAGGAGGAGGAGGATTGAAAGAGGGGCAGAGAAGAGGAAGAGGAGGAGAAGAAACAACAAATTTCAATGGCTGTGTTAGTTTCAGCACACGTCTTGATTACTGATTATAAAATTATGTGTTTCAAAAAAACTTGCAGACGAAAAGATTTCAATCAAACTCCAGATTGAAAAGTTTTCAGTGAAGTTACAATGACAAACGATTTTTTTTAAAGCTACAATTCAAAAACATTCAAAAAAAAGAAAAAAAAAGCTCCCATGCCATGAAAAAGCCATGAAAAAAAGAAATTCAAGAAACCTCAATGTAATGACCAGTTCACTTGGAGAGGGCAAATGCAGAGCTTGCCTGGAGACACCTTTACCGATAAAATTCAGAGAGGGAGTTAGGGATGTGGGTGGGGGACTACGCTTAGAGACTACACCTGTTAAAAACCTGATCCGCTTAAAGCACTGAGCTTAGAACGGAGAGCGCGTCAGCTCTGAAAAGCGAGCGATGCGGGACAAACCAGGTTATCTCCCGTGAACGAGGGCGGAAGAGAAGGGGCTAACTTATTTATCCTTCGGCTTCTCTTTTTCTTTCCTTAAGAAGGGAG
>JADBJO010001881.1:5000-10000 GCA_016801955.1 Conus betulinus
ACTGTATTGAAGCTGACTGCTGACGGGAGAAACAGCTTCAGCTTTTATTACCCTGTCATCGAGGGGTCCTGACGAGTCCCTGGACAGACGCTTGAACGACATCGCTGATGTTTTGCTCTCTGAATATTCATCACGGGGGTTCGGTGGCAGGTCCGGAAGAATGGCGGTGGCAAGAGCAAGCTTGGTATTGTTGTGTTTCCCTGCCAATGCTTTACGTGATCTTTGAGGTCCTTATCTTATTCTGTGGGTCAGAGAGAGACAGAGACAGAGACAGAATTTATTTACATAGGCCTTGGTCAAATGAAAGGATGAGTGAACGTAACATATCACCTGAGGCAAATACTTATGACTGCGAAACATACCATACAGTCAACAGAGTGAGTGAGAGAGAGAGAGAGAGAGAGAGAGAGAGAGAGAGAGAGAGAGAGAGAGAGAGAGAGACAGACAGACAGACAGACAGAGAGAGAGAGAGAGAGAGAGAGAGAGAGAATTTCAAGAACACATTTTTTTTTTTTTTTCCTTTTCTTTTGTCTTCTTCTTCGGGACTTTCGTCTTCGTCTTGTTCTTATTCTTGTTCGTCTTCCTCTTCAACTTCTTTCTGTTCGTCATCGTCCTGGATATCTTCTTTTTCTCTTGTTCTTTCTTGCTCTTGCTCTTCTTCTTCTTCTTCTTCTTCTTCTTCTTCTTCTTCTTCTCACCATCGCCACTACCACCACCACCACCACTATCACCACCATCATCATCATCATCATCATCATCATCATCATCATCATCATCTTTATTTCCTTCAGTTTTTTTTCTCTTCCCAGGTTTTTCTTTTTCTAACTTCTGTCTGTTTTCGGAGAAACAAACCAGGCATCTAATGATCGACATGTCCACTCTAGTTCATCCAGCAGTGGCATATGACTTTGATTCTATGATATTGTGCCCTCCTGCCCTTCCCTCCCCGCCCCTTCCCCTCTCCTCCCGCCTTCATCTTCCTGACCGTTACCCATTTAGACAGCGCCACGGCTGCCACGTGTGGGTGTGATCGGGTCTTAACTCTCCCTCCCCTTCCATCTCCCTTATCCAGACTGGGCGAAATCGTGATGGTATTGCTTAAGTGAATTAAGTGTTCTATATGTAGTAGTAGTAGTATTAGTAGTAGTCCATCGGGAGCCGACGGAGACGATGGTCTGTGTACTCAGCGATGACGATGACAGCGCATGAGACTCCGCAGCCCGAAGCTGGAAGCACACAGGCGCCCACAGGTGACACATCGATGGTCTGAGTTTGGGATCTGAGGAGGACGAGGCCCTGTGTCATTTGTCCCTTGCAAGCAGCGAGACGCAGTCTTCTGTCCTCCTCGAAAGCAGCTGTTGCTCTGAAGGTGAGGGATCTGCAAGATGATCTGTCAGCAGCAACGGGTGTAGAGCTCGCGAGGCTGGATACCGCACCATCCGAGATTGCTCTTAAGGGTATCTTTGTATCTCAGTATAGACCTTCCCAGTCTGCGTGAGCCAGGCTTAACAAACCGACGTTATCTTTGCACTTTTACGCGCGTATGCGTACACGTGTACCCACCAAATATTCCATTCTCTCTGGGAATAGAGTGCCACGCATTCGCCTATTTTCGGACGCCACTGAAAAAAAAAAATATAGGTTTTACTCCATTCTTTCACAGGAAAATATTCAAATGTATAAAATGATAGTGTTGAAAAACAAGGTATTAGTATTCCCTAGTTCTGATTCACATGCAGAACAGAAGTTTCTTACCTGGCCAGGTTTCCACCAGCACACGTCTGCCTTTACTACAGTTCTGTCTCTGTTACATCAACAGGTCCCTACATAATGTTTCTGGACATGCTGCAGGTGATGGTGATGCCTTGGGGCGTCTGGCACCTGGTTCAGGTCAGGGTCTCACTGGTCATCCTCTGAGAACTCTTCTTCCGGGTGGAAGTCTTCCTCTCGTTGTCTCCAACTCGCTGTGGGTTTTGGACTTGGATTTCTCTTTCTTTCTCTCTCTTCGTCGTCCTGTCTCTGCGTCTGAGACTAGCTCTCACTTCAGTCAGCTCCTAGACTCCGTTCTTTATGACACCCTCTCTCTCCCTCCCTCACTCACTCTCTCTCTCTCTCTCTCTCTCTCTCTCTCTCTCTCTCTTCATTTCTTTTTTTTCTTAGCTTTAAATCTCATTCCATAATTCAGCTTAGCAAAGACAGATTGGACAAGTAAACTCTGTTGCAAATTTCAATCCCTGATTGAATAAAAGTTTACTGAGTTCTCTCTCTCTCTCTCTCTCTCTCTCTCTCTCTCTCTCTCTCTCTCTCTCTCTCTCTCTCTCTCGTGTCACGTTTTGTGTCTGGTCTTTCGCAACATACAAGTTTTATCGGGATTTCCAGCAAAGAATCTCCCTTGAACTACGTCTGTCTCCACTGTTGTCCTCTCTACGGCCATGTTCACATTCACAAGGAATCTCTCCAGTTACGTTCTTCCACACACACCAGCATTCACGTGCATTTTTTTTTTATACATGATAACCTATCAAACAATAACAATTTCACGGTAACAATTTCATGGTAACTATTAAGGACATTTTTCACACAGTCATGTTCCCCTCGAAAACTACAACCACTTCATCCACATGCATTCAAACCAGCCTGGAAATATCGTCAGCTTACAGCAGTATCAGCTTACAGCAGTATCACTGAAACAAAGAAAAGACTCCTATTTTCGAGTGAATTGTCCATGGGCTCGGGTCTGTTCACACTTATTGAGCAACCTTCGACTGCCATAGCCCCTTAAATCATGATTGATGCTTTGAGGTCCGAGTGGATAATATGTCCCTTTTTGAAAACCGAAGGTTCGAGCTCAGGTATCCTCCTTGCCACCACTGATAACTGTCACCTGTCAGTAATTACCAGATAGTCTCGATCTTCACGCAGACTGAAGGTTTGTTTTAGTTGAGGACCCCAGTACTAACTGTTCAATTATCCTCTCATCCGTCATGCCCTTAAACCGTGTCATGTAAAGCCCTTTAAATTTTCTGTGTGGACTTTTGTCCCATAGAACACTCCCCGAAGATAGAGTATAGCTGCCTTAATGGCGGGATAATAAAAGGGTCATACAGACAAAAAACTCCACTGCCTGTCTATACAGGCAGTATCCGCAGGAGTATCAGCCTGGGTACGCAGAAAGAAATAAAAAAAAGAACGCTTTTTTCCTCCACCTGCACCTCGCTGCATGATGTTCTGCTACAAAATGATACCATACTGTTCTGGGTTTTTCCTTCGTACACCACTAGTTGTAAAGGCAATGTTATCTATCATTTTCTGTTGAGCAACTGCACATCGCTGATATCATTTTCTTATGTAATATTAAAAATGCCTTGCTTTGGGGATTTTTGTCTCACGACAACACGTGCACTAGGTATGAAATCAGTAATTATGACGCCATACACGTTCATTAGGCTATGCTCACGTTAATTCATGTGATCGCCCGGAGTGCAGAAAGGGAATGACTGCGATAATTATTCTTTCCCTGTTGTTGTCTTATTGAAGACAAGGAAAGTCATAGTCACTGATTTGCTAATTTTTGTCTGTGCAAAACACGGACGCCGTCAAAAGCAGGCAGGTATTTTCTAGGTCAAAATCGTATTGCATTCCACAAAGTCATGTTGTTTATTGCCCAGCCAACCACAATGGCCGTATGAGATCTGAACTTTTTCGGGTAAAAATGAAATTTAATGATGTGTCTGTCTTTCCAGCCTCTAGGGACCTCCTCGTATGTCCATATCTTCTGAAAACGTGGTTAAGTATGTCTGTAGTAGTGTCCATATCAGCCTTTAGTGCTTCTGTCGGAATTGTGTCTTGGCCTGTTGCCTTTCCATTCTTCATTTTCTTGATAGCACTGATGATGTCTTCCCTGGTTGGTGGCTCATTATTGATTGACAGATCAATTTCTGCTGCCGGGATATGTGGAGCGTCTTGGGGTGCTGGTCTGTTCAGTAACTCGACGAAGTGCTCCGCCCGTCTGTTGAGTTGTCTCTCTTGGTCTGTAATAGTCTCTCCCTGTTTGTTTTGTATAGGTCTGTCTGGCTTGAAAACTTCCCTGCGAGTTTCTTGGTCGTATCGTAGGACGCTTTCATGTTTCTGCTGCCGGCAGCCTGTTCTGCTTCTTCTGCAAACTGGTCAATGTTGAAACTTTTTTCACACTCCATCTCCTTCCTTGTGGGCTTCGTTGTGATCTGCTTGGGCTGCTGCTGCTTTCTCTGCTCTTGTTCTGCTCCTGTTGACTTGTTCCTTTTCCTGTTTTCGTTTGTTGATTTTCTCAAGGGTTTTTTGTTGTGATTCGGCCTTTGTGATGTTTCTTCTTTGTTAAGAGAACCTCTTTGCACGTTGATAAAAAAAGGCTTCTTTTGCTTCTGTCCAATGGGGGGGCCTATGTCTGTATCTTCCGTGTCAAGGTCTTGTAGCGTTTGGAATTTATTCTTTAGTGACAGTGTGAATGAGTCTCTGTAGCACTGTTCTCTAAGTAGCCCTACATTGAACTTTTCTCTTTTTCCTGTTGGTTTCACTGGGTTCTTCTTCAACTTGAAGCTTGATTCTTGCTGTCAGAAGGTGACGGTCTGATGCTGCGACTGCCCCTCGACTGCCCCTCGTCCTGCGGCGACCATCTGAATTTCTTGGAAATGCAGATGTGGTCGATTTGATCTTCAGTTTCATGATTTGGTGACAGCCATGTTGCTTTGTGAGGCCTTTTGTGTGGAAGTATGCTGCCACAGATGACTAAGGTGTTCTTCCCGCAGAGCTCTTCGGGTCGTCGGCCGTTTTCCTTCATGTCACCTAGTGCGTGGGCGCCCATAACTTCTTCGTATCCTCGGTTGTCTCCTCCTACCTTGTCATTCATGTCTCCCATGAGAATGGTGATGTCTTTGTCCTTCAGCTTGTTCAGTATGGTCTGCAGTCTGCAGTAGAAGCTACTTTTGTCCTCTTCATCATGGTCGTTGGTCGGGGCTTAGCAC
>JADBJO010001881.1:15000-22500 GCA_016801955.1 Conus betulinus
CAAACTCCTTTTCTCCACGCCGTCAGTCTATACCTCTGTCACCTTTGCTAACTGATGTACGACAGGAGACAGTCTAACCGTGTGATGCGCTCTGAAATAGCCTTCACATCCCCCAAAAAATACCTCCTCCACGGAGTCCACTTCAATGTATTCTTGCACTGCTCTGGGGTGGGGCCGTACAGACTGGAAGCTGCAGTGTTCAAGTGTCTCATGAATACCTAAGAAAAACTGAGAAATGCACAACAAAACCCGAATTAACGGAGTCTCCGTGATAATCAAAATAGAGTCTTTCAGTGCTTGCATGTCCAGGGGACACTCTAGACACTCTAGGGTCCACCCTAGAAAGCAGACTGACAGCTACATCCCTATCTGAATAAGACCTCAAATTCACCAGCGTTTTGTATCACAACCACTCTTTCATCAAATTCACTCCCCAAACCTCACAGTCTGCATTCTGTACACCTTCGTCTCTCTCAAATATCGACAACTTTTTATTGTAGTCTTCAACAAATCCACCGACTTACATTCATGCTTTGACTATGCACTTTACCGCCCTCCATTTACAAAACACAGCATACCCCAACCCTGGTTTTGTTCTGTCAGTGCAGGCTTTGCCTCAACGATGAAGATTTTGAATGCAATACATAAACTGTTCACTAACCGTGAAGAAACCCCACGCCGTCACCAAGAAAAGGTTTCATCCGCACCACACCTGTGTCCGGGATCTCTGCCCTAGAAGTAGAACCATCCCCCCAAATACACAGGCCCTCCACAACCTCCTCCTCGATCCCTACACTTTCCACACAAGCAGGATCCTCCAGCCCACCTGGCGCGTATTCACAGACCCAAAACCTGTCTTTTTCTGTCAGCTCTTATCTATACATTGATTTACTACTGTTGTTATTTTCAACTTGATGCATTACTTTCTTTGTTCACTTACATGTCAGTTCCACTTCATCGTTTTCTTTTTCTGTCTACAGTTACCATCGTTGTGTTTTATATATACAATTGTGATTTTTTTTTTTTTTTTTGCATCCGATTTTACTCGCACGCGCACGCGCGCGCGCACACCCACACCCACACACACACACACACACACACACACACACACACACACGCACGCACGCACGCACGCACACACACACACACACACACACACACACACACACACACACACACACACACACACACACACACACGCACGCACACACACACACACACACACACACACACACACACACACACACACACACACACACAATCGTTGGGTTGCGTGCGTGCGTGTGTGCTGCAATAGCAGCTGGACAAAAGCATCTCTGTAACCATCAGACGATGAGAAGGTTCGCCCCTCCAGGGCGCTAGTACTGCGATAGAACAGAACGGTTTTCACAGCTCCATTAAGCTGTTACACACACACACACACACACACACACACACACACACACACACACACACACACACACACACACAGAAAGAGAGACAGACTGACAGACAGACAGACAGACAGACATATAGAAATGGCAGAGAGACAGATGGCAGACAGACAGACAGACAGACAAACAGACAGACAGACAGGCAGACAGACGGACGGACGACGAAGGCAGGCAGAGAGTGTGAGTGAGAGAACAGAACAGAACAGAACAGAATTTTATTGAGTAAGGCCAAAGCCCCATAATGGTAGACATAATAAAATTATTTCAAATGACGCTGCTCAATCCACCATCTGCATGAAAACTAATTAAAATGCAAGCTCGAAGCTTTTTACAAATGAAACAAAGTCAAAAAAGGAAGTAAAAAGTGATGCTAGTTTGTACACGGTATCGTGCACTAAACTCACTTCAAACGATAAGTAAAATTGGTAGTTGAAGACATAACCATTTCTCTTTTCTAAAGACTCTATACAGATATACAGCAAAAGTTTTGACGATCTGTACGTTTATTGATGCTAAAAGTAATGTTAATTTGAAGTCACTGCGACTGTCGTAATATTTTGGATGGATTAAAAACGTGTCTCAATCATCATCAAAAACAGACAACAGAAAATGAATATCATCATTAGCGGCAGATGTGCGCAACAGGCATTTGTTCCACGTTCACCATTCCTTTTATATCTTGAACTGTTCACCGATAAATCGGATATTCCAAATCTAAGTCTTGTTGGGAACGCATTGGATAAATCTGTCCATACCAAAAGTCAGTCTGGCTCCAGATCATATGGTGCCTCGAATTTCCTGTAGTTCAGCATTCTTTTCATGTCTTGAACTATGCTCTGATAAATCAAACATTCCACATCTAAATCTTGTTAGAATGTTTCGGATAGATCTGTCCATATCCAAAAGAAAGTATGGCTCCAGATCGTGTGATGTTTTGAATTCTCTGCTGTCGATAAATCTGTCGCTGTAAATCATATGATAATTCTAGTTCTGCCATCTGCAATCGATCAGTCTTTGTTTAAACATTTTTATAAAGGTATTCATGCATCCCACGCCTTGGTATTCCCATGCATAAGAGAAGCCATAACTGTTGAACACATCACGATTTTTTTTCAAGCCCAATTGAATTTCCCCTCTTTTAGCCACATTTAGCTAACTTTTTTACGCTTTGGATGGTAATCTATGATCATCCATTCGAGTCCATTTCAACCAGTATCTAATGCAAAAAACAAACAAAACAAACAAACAAAAAACCCAGAATTATTAGTCAATGGGAATCGATTCAATTCAACATGCACAAGGTCGTTTGGTGTTTATAATACCAACCTCCAAATACTTCTTTAAAACAAGTAAATGGACTCTTTCAATAACAGATGAAACATTTTCTAAACCCAAATCTCAGCACCACATAGAAATATGGGTTGGATCTGGGAATCAAACAGCTTTAAGAACAACTTTAAAGGGTTTGATTAGTTCATACAACTTGCATACAGTGCTAATGGCAGTTCGTTTCCCTTCACTTGCTAAATGTTGGCACCCATGCTTACCACTCAGTCGTGTTGGAAACAGGGTGCGTAGTTACTGCAGTCATCTTTATATTGTTGTAAAACCATATATCTTAGTATTTGCTAAACACCCACCTTTCCTGAAGATTACTATGCTAGATTTTTCCGAACTGACTTTACGCTGCAACTGGCATGCAACTCTATGAAGAATATTGAATTGCATTTATAAGCCAACCACAGTTTCCAGCAATAAAATCATGCAATCAGCAAACAAAAGAATATATGATGATTCAATGAGATCATTATCCAAGCTAACTCCATATCTACTATCATTACTAATCTCGAGAGCGAGTTCGTTCATAAACAAGGAAAACAGAAGAGGACCACAAACATCACCTTGAGGAGAGGCAATCGTGGCAGGCGACCCGTCGCGGTTCAGTGACCGTCGGCCTGAAGGTGACCATTCAGCCGTGGTTGTCCTGATGGATGCATATATTCAGGAAAGCTTTGACCTATTGGTGGTTTGCACCTTGTTGGCTATAGATCGTAGCACACACTTGAAGCGTCAGTCCTGGGTTGTGAAGAACTCTGGGCTGTTAGTACAAATGGGTAGCTTCGGGGAATCGAATATGAGTAAAATTGGATGTTATGCATTAACCACATGCTATCCCCAACTCTTTGTTAGTGCTGGTCACTGCGATGTGTGTGTGTGTGTGTGTGTGTGTGTGTGTGTGTGTGTGTGGGATGGGGGGAGGGGGGGGAGTAGTGATTCCATTGGTGGAATCAAAATAACTCGGAGATTTATTGGTGTAAATCGTGTGATATGTGTGTGCCAGTGATTCCATTGATTGAACCAGTAGAACTCGGGTTCTGTTTGTTTAAGAAAGGTTACAAGACGCTCGGAAAACCAGAAAAAAAAGCATGACTCATTTGGGGGAAGTGAACTCATCCCGTCTTGCTTAGGGCTGAGGAAAATACAGCGAGGTAAAGTCAGGGCCAAAAGACTTTACGTGAAGTATACCCACTGTGTGAAACAGTGGAGATTGCTGTAGCCTCGGGGCCGACGACGGTAGAGAATTGTCTCCTGGGTGGAGACAGTTGACAGCAAGATGTGTCAGCCCGTTGGGACCCAGACAGGGAGCTGCCAGACAACGGTGAGGTGTTTGCAGCAAGAAAAGACCTGTGGGTGAGGCCGACAGGAGCCCTTTCCATGGAAAGGGTGAACTGCAGTGAAGTCCAGGAGACTCGGTCCGAGAGTACAACTTGAGCTACGCTGCCAGTGTCCCCATCTGGGACTTGGCCAATCGGTCGGACACGACAGAGTGGCAGCTTCAGCAATCGCAGTGGCACCGAGTGACGAGAGAATGGCTGGTCAACCAAGCTAACGCCAGCAATTTCTGAACGTTTCTTTCTTCTTGTGTTTATATGTGTGTGACCAGAATAGTGGAATGTTGTCTTTCATGGTTAATTAAGAGTAACTGAAGAAAAGGGGATGCGATTATAAGGTTATCTGTATAATGTTTATATTTTTTAATGATACAGATAAATATGCTGTGTGGTGATGGGTAGGGGCTCGGAGTCAAGTTCTTTCTTTTTTTTTTAAATGAAATATTACTGGTTTTCCGTCACCTTTGTGCGGGCTCGATGTGAGTGACAGAGTGCGTGTGCCTAAGTGAGAGCGCAAGCTGTTTTTTAAGATATGAATGCTTCTGTCCATACCTGCCTGCATCCCTGTATATTGTAATCCCATTTCAACACAAGGGGGAACTTCGGAGACACGTCACATTTACTAAAAAAAGTCATTGACATAATTTCCAGCAATTTTGAATATCTCTCCAACAATGCCATATGGTCCTGTTGCTCTCTAACTTTTCAGTTTTTTTTAACCGATAATAAGACTTCTTCCTTTGTTATGGTTCATAAAGTCAACATTATCCTCATTATTCTCATGTTCATCAGTTCAGCCTCTCAAGCGTCGTCAGTTCCGATAGTACTATCACATGAATCATCTGAAGCATCAATTGCACCTGTAAAAAATATTTCTATTACTATTTATATTGTGTTGCTTTTTTTTCTCTCTCTCTCTAAAACTCCTTTAAACTGTTTAGACTATTCTTGAGCAGGGAATTTGTTGAATTGAAACTTATGGAAACGGTCAAACCAAAAAAGTTTCTGGTCATTAATGAACATGCTCACTTGCTCAAGTACAGTTTTGTTGCATTCCTTTTTTCTTTCTTTGTAACAATTCTTTAATTAATTTCTAGCTTTGCAAAACGCCGCGCAGTTTTGGACAATTCCATTCCTTGGTAAACGATGTTTTACAAGTTCTTTACAATGTTCTGACATCCCTCTTAAAAGTTTTGTATTCTTCATCATACCACTTCTATTATCTTTTCTTATGTCTATATAATTTCTATTACATTCAAGCTGCTTGTTCTTGTGTACAATTATAAAATAAAGCCAGCGCCTGATTTATGTCAGCATTCGTCAAACTGCTGGCTCTGTTAAGTTTCCTTTTTTGTTTTTTCTGGAACGCATGCAGTCGTGGAACTGTTGTGCTAAATCATCATTGTGGACTATCTTTTTGATAAAGGATGGTACATTACCGCATTCAGTATCGCAAATAATCACGTATTTTTTTGCATCGAAATAACATTCCATTGGTTGATAGAATCGATCATATCTGAGATGTGAAGACGGCAACAATTTCTTACCATATTAAACAGATCTTCAGAAACTTTACAATAGTCATTCACACCACTACTTGTTTTCGACATGTATGTCTGGTGACCAGTATGATCACCATTGCATACTCTATTCATATTTAACGACCTACAAACAATGTAGAAATTCAAAATCATTCTTCCATACATGTTTAGCACCAAATCTTTTGAATGTTTTATGATTTCTGTCTCTCATCATTTTCATCACCGATACTGAACCTACTAAACTCATCACTACTAAAGGGTATAGTGTCTGCTGTTCTGCTATTCAAATCTCCACACAAAAAAAAAGGATATGAAATTTGCCATTAATTTTCATGATATTTTTTCCATTGAGACCTCTTCAAGAGAGCTGATTCCATCTTCTATGTCAACTGTTGCATAACCTGGAGAATTTATGGAGGTACATAAGCACAGACATAGACAATGTCAATTTTAAAACCAAATGATTTCTTGTTTGATTAATAAACACATGATATTACTTAGTTCAGGTACATAAGACATAAACTCTGTTCTAATCAAACACATAACTCCACCTGATCTCCTCCCCTGCCTTGTCAACTTAATCTCGGATGTATGTAAAACAGAATGATAGGAACCATCAAATGATGCTGCTTTTGATAGCACCCCATTAGGGGATTGTCTTACCGACATCCACTTTCTGAAATACATCTTTTCTTTTCCTATCTTTCTTTTGATTTTTGTATTTTTTTAAAAATCGCAAATAAAGTGGAATATACATGGAAGCATACTAGGGAGACTGGGCTCTTTGAAGGTTTTCTCTTCCCGTCTGTGTCTGTTTGTATTCATTAAATATCAATGTAAGTGTCGGACTACATGACTCGCGGAATCCTACAAATTTTCTCGTGGTGGTAGAAAACCGGCAGGGCCGTTGGTTTCATGATGCTGGAAGGCGGGAAATTACATTCCCGATCAACGTCCTCCCCCACCACTAGTAATATAACACACAGGGTCAACCATCAGAGAGAGAGAGAGAGAGAGAGAGAGAGAGAGAGAGAGAGAGAGAGAGGGAGGGAGGGGGGGAGGAAGAGAGAGAGATGTAACCACATTTATACCACCAGAACGACAACAACTATCCAAATGGACCACAAACAGTCCAATGTTCATGTGGAATGTCTGGTAGGATTCAAACTCAGAACGTCTAACTACGAAAGTCGCGCCTCTACCACTGAGCCATCAAGTAGACAGCAGCCGGGATGGAGGAGGCAGAAGATCAAGGCAGACACTCCCATCAGCGACCTGACAGTGGGTGGACGACAACACAACATCGATTTTTTACCTCAACCACTTTTCTGTCCCCTCCGTGTGTGCGTCGAGAGAGAACAGTACAACTGCCAACCCTTTTATTTTTCATCCCTCCGGACTTTTTTGGCCTGTGGGGCAAATTCTTCTTCTCAAAAGAAGAGTAAGGAGGAGGAGGAGGAGAAGAGAAGAAGAAGAAGAAAAAGTAGAAGAAGAAGAATGAGAAGATGAGGAGGAGGAAAGAGAAGCAGAAGCGGAAAGGGAGGAGGAAGAGGAAGAGAAGGAAGAAGGGCGAGGTGTTAAATGGGAAGAATGGGAAGAAAAAGAAAGAGAACGATGATGTTAAGAACGAGGAAGCGGAGTAGGAGGAACAAGAAGAAGAAGAATGGATTCTCTCTTGTGGGCACATAAGACCGTATGGCGAAAGCTTGGCTGTGTCTCTGGAGTTGCACTGTCTTCATCTGTCCGTGGGCAGGGGTGGTTGGGTCTGTGGGGAGTGCTCGGCAGCTGGAGGGTGGTGGTTTTTTCGCCGGTGGGCTCTGCACGGGCTGGTACACCCATGGGGATGCTACTTTA
>JADBJO010001881.1:27500-30000 GCA_016801955.1 Conus betulinus
CTTAGGTTGGAGTCCGGCAAAATGGCGGTAGGATTTGTGTCCCCGACCAGCTGCTCCCTGCGTTCTGGCGGTCCAGCAGAAGGACTGGAACCGCCAGCCTGAGTGCTGCTGGAACCTGTGACGAAAAGAATCGTGAGGTAAGTGTGCTTTGGGGGCCAAATGTGAACACTGGATTCGCGCAGTTGACTTTCGCCCACGTCATGGTCGTGACTCTGAGAGTGTCCTTCGAAAGTTCTGGTCAACGCTGCAGGTGTCTCGTTGACAGGGGAATGTATGAAGATAGGAAGTGTAGCATAGGGCCCTGTCTTGTTGTTGTTTGTTGTTGTTGTTGTTGTTGTTGTCTTCTTCTTCTTCTTCTTCTTCTTCTTCTTCTCTTCTTCTTCTTCTTCTTCTTCTCTTCCTCCTCCTCCTCCTCTTCCTCCTCCTCCCTCCTTTTTCTTCTTCTTCTTCTTTGCTTAATTTTTGTCGGGTTTTTTTTTTTTTTTTCTTTCTTCCCGTTTCAAGAAAGCACTGGACGTATAATGGTCAACATGACCTCTGTCATACATACACCGGTCGCATGCAGATTTTGACTCTATGAGACTGCCTCTCAACTCCCACCCCACTGTTCTCCATCTCCCTACACTCTCCTCTTAGCGTTCCTTCCTCCACATCCAGTCTGTGTAAGGGTTACCAGACAGCGTCAGGGTCTGCTACAGGCAGAGGCTGTTTGCCTCCAACTCCCCCCTCCCCCTCCTCCCCCCCCCCTCCTCCCCCCCCTCCCCCCCCCCCCCCCCCCCCCCCCTCCCTTTCGAAAACGTTCTGCTAGGAAATGATATCATAATCTTACGAAAGGCAAACAATCAAAAAAAAAAAAGAAAAGAAATTCTAACCCGCTTTTCCTATACGGTACGCCGCAGGTTCCAAAAATGCTGTTTTATCACTGTCTGACGGACGACCTTAGACCTTTAACCTTTGACCTGACGGAGCTAGTGTACACAGTACACACCCTTTTCCCCATGTAATGTTGACAACGATGTAGCTCTATACGCTGGTCTCACCACAGAAAGTTAGAGACAGTCGTTATGACCGCTATTTACGCGTGTTAAGCTATGATCACGTCAGTTCATGTCTACATCCGGAGCACAGAAAGGACATGGTGATAATATTATTCTTTCTTCTCTTCGTTGTGGACGTCTTTCTGGAGGCAGCGAGAGTCATAATCATTTGCATATGTTATCACACACACACACACACACACACACACACACACACACACACACACACACACACACACACACACACACGCACTGTGCAAAAGACGGAAGTCGTCAAAGTCAGGCAGGTATTTTATATGTCAAAATTATATTGCGGATCACAGAGTCATGTTGTTTACATTTCAGCCGACCGCAAGAGCCCACACGAATATCAGTTTTGGAATTTTCCGTGATAATTGTTACATTGTTAGAGCATAGATCAGTACTGCATAAAGATAAGCAATTATATATCATCATAATACCATTGGTGCATATACCAGTACTACAAAAAGAGAAGTATTACTATCAAATGATTATTACATTCCTAGTCCATATATCAATACTGCACAAGTACAAGCATTTATATCACATACTAGTTTTTTGTGGTACACATATCAAAAGTACACAGACACAAGTATTGTTATCACGGTTATTTCACTGGTGGCGTTTATTGATAGCTCGCAAAGACATGTTTTTTTATATCACATGATCATAATATCGTCGTGTAGATTTTAATAACCCAGGAAGACTAAGATCAATTTTATATTATGATTGTACGGGTGATATATCAATCAATACTACACCAAATCAATATCAAGAATGTTGGTAAAGTATATGTTCAAATAACAGCAAATAAAGTGAAGGATTAATATAACATAATGAATTTTTGTTTGTTCATGATATTCACCAGACCTTGGCAATCTCCCTGATGTAGCACTCGCAGTAGGCTACACTATAGATCAGATAATTATGTCTATTTATCATGTAGAAAGCGGAAGTTTTTTTTTTTTCTCCTCTTTTTTTTTGTAGAAGTCCTTTTGTGTGTGTAAAGAGAGTGATGATTTCCTTACGGGAGTGTCCTTTGCCCAAGGGAAAAGATCCACGGGGATAGTCCCCAATCTTGGTCTCACACACACACACACATACACACACCACACACACACACACACACACACACACACACACACACACACACACACACACACACACACACACACTGGAAGTGCTGCGAATGCGGAGCCGGAATGAGCGGCGTGGGTTCAGCATTGCTGGAAAGAGGTGGAAGATGAGACTGCTAATTAATTAATCAAAATAAATAACTGAAAAAAAAAAAATAGATCCAATAAAAACATAAGAAAAGAAGGAAAGAAGGAGAATTAAATGAATATTATAACAATCAAAACAGCAAGAACAACAAAACTCACATGATAATGGTATTCTCTCTCTCTCTCTCTCTCTCTCTCTCTCTCTCTCTCTCTCTCTCT
>JADBJO010001881.1:35000-60000 GCA_016801955.1 Conus betulinus
TTTTTTTTCAGATCAGCAGTGTGTGTGTGTGTGTGTGTGTGTGTGTGTGTGTGTGTGTGTGTGTGTGTGTGTGTGTGTGTGTGTGTGTGTGTGTGTGTGTGTGTGTGTGTGTGTGTGTGTGTGTGTATTGAAGGAACCATCGCGTTCTCTTCTCTCTGTGAACCTGAGTCAAACTATTCACCGACCTCTGATTGAGGCCTGGCAGTGACGGAGAGAATGATCAGATGAGGAGTTTCATCGGTGAAAACCAGTATTGACGTCCAGATTAAACACGGGTAGATGTTCCCTTCTTATTGCACTGATCCAGCAGCCTAGTTCCCACGGTTCCCGCATGTAAGAACTAACCTGCACTTTGAGTGAGCATTCTAAACATCACACTGAAACATAACATGATTAGAGCATCACAGTCTCTTTTACCATCATGCCACCCACCCTGCCCATCCACCTAGTTCTGCTTGCTTGCTTGCGCGCGCGCGCGCGCGCGCACACACACACACACACACACACACACACACACACACACACACACACACACACACACACACACACACAGAGTTTCTTACTCTAAAGTGTGCTATAAGAATATTAGGAATTTAAGAAATGGGTGGATCGTGGAGTTCAAGTTTTCTTCTGAGCCCTTGCTATTGCACTCAGAGTCCTGCAACGACATCCTGAAGTTGAAAGTTCATAATACTTAGCTAAAATATGACTGCCATCATTTAATATTTGTCTTGCCTTTTTCACCTTTCGTTCACCATACAATTGTTGTGCGCTAACTTGCCTTGTACCCACAGCTTTACTACACACAGTCAGCACACATCACTCAACTCTCGATTGCAACGCACACCCAAGTTTCCATAACAGCATGTAAACGAAACTACAAGCAAAGACTCAACACAGCACCAATAATAGGTCTGCTGGATTTTCAAGTCAGTGCCAACGTTTCTGGGTTGCCTCCATCAAAATATTCTGGGCTGACTTTTTTTTTTTTTAAATTATAAATACTGTCAGCAATTTTGTCAAAAACCAGGTTTTTGCCTCAGATTGTTCCCAAGTAGTCTATTTATACTCGCTGACTCCTCCAACAATTTCACACCATCAATGGAAAGACTAGGTAGAGGTAGTGCATTTTCTACGAAACAATCAAAATTTCTTTTGTCTTGAGATCATTAAAATCGAAATAGATCTCTTTACACCTAGAACACAACTTTTATTCTCTTAATTTCAAAGAGACCCACAGCGGGATGCTCTTATGTGAATAATAAGACTTTCTAGTGGAACATTTCCCAAGTCGACATTGCAGGGTTCTAGCTAGTTTTGGCCGGATGACTCTTGGACCGTATTTGACTACCCCACTTGTTTACTGTTTATTGTTCACTGTTCCCTGCCTCATTTCATTCCCAATTTCGTATTTGAAAAGTTCCAGATCAGTTTTATGGATGCCGACAAGACCGAACGTCCAAGTATTTTTTCAACTCACATATCTCCTCCTCCCTGTCTTCCCTCTGCCTTCTTTCCTAAGGTAAGACAGGTTTCATATTTAAAAAAGATTATGTTCGGTATACAGCCAGGAAATCTGTTGGGGAGATAACTATGTCAAAAACTCGAAAAATCAGACCGGAGTTATTGGCCATGGTTTATTTTAGATGGCGTTTGAGTCCGCACTTCCGCAGAGATCCAGCAAGATGAAAATGGCAAACGCTGCTACAATTGTCCGAAGAAATCGGCCTGGCACGAAATCGAAGGTATTTTGAGAAACGAAATGACAGTGCACGTTGTAGACTAACTCCGTTTTTAACTTTTAGGGCTATATTGTATGTGATACCTATTATTTTAACGTGAAATCGATCTTTCGACGTAATGATTGAGATGACCGTGAATCATGATTCACTCCACTCAATTCACTGAATCAGTCATTCTTATGTTTTAACAGTCATTTATTAGTTGGGTAGGTCCATTTTCATCGGGCCATGCAAGGGCCCAAAACGTGTTACACAAAACGAGTGACCATTACTGTTTGGGAATAATCTCAAATAATAGTGGCCTGTCTTACTTAGTGTGTAACATAGAATGGTATTTATTTATTTGTTATGTTACGGATTTCTCCACGAATTTGGAAAGCTACATGTGTATATATATATTTATTCAAGCAGGAAAGAAGGAACTATTTAAGAAGGTAAAAGGGCTAAAAAATATACAGTGCCTTGATCAAGATAATATTATTGTTAAGGAGTCTTTTGAGACATTGATGAATTAGAAACGAACGCCCAGTTTCGTGACCCAGCATGTATTGTCTTGTTTCATTGTGGTCTGCAGTCATATACTTTGATTTTTTTAAGCTTATTGGTGAATAGAAGGACCTGTTCTAAAGTCCAACACTGTAGAAGATTTGAGCTCTGGATTTTTTTTCATTTGCAGTTGTTCTTCCAGCCCAAGAAAATATGTTAAGCAAATCTGTAAGAATGGCCTTTGAACTTCTGAAGGGGTCACCACCTGTCTACTGAGCTAGATGTGCAGTGCAATGCACATAGGACAAGTCAGCTGTGCAGCAGAGTGCTGAAGCTGTAACCAGCTGTGCAGCAGTTCTAGAACTAGTCTAAGCTTAGAGCACATGCTACTTCGACTTGCTAAAGCTTTGCTTACAGTTACACACACAGGCAATCAGTATACTACAGTAAGTCAACTAATGAGACTGAAGTACCAGTTCTTTTTATTGTTTGTTCCTGTTTTTTTTCACTATGCTCAGCATCAAAAAGGCTGTGCCATTCTTGAATAAATATATCGAAATTGTGGAATTCCCCAATTGTTGTTGTATACGTTTCAGTTACAGGCTATATTGGCAAGCTTGGAACATCTTTTTTTTCAGGATGTCTCCGTGTTTGTTGTGTGCGTTCTGTGTTCTCATTTCTGGTAGGTGATTTTGTGTCATAAGCAGCATTCATTTGGAGGTTAAATTATATATACTGTATAGTGGAAAAAAAAAAAAAGAACTGCACCACAAAACACTTGGTCATCTCCCTCATCTTTTTATTATTGTCCAGTATTTCAGTCCTTTGCCGAACCTTCTAGGACAGGAAATACTGGACAATAACAAAATAATGAGTTGACCAAGCGGTCTGTAGTGCAGTTCTTTCCTTTTTTTTTTTTTTTTTTTTTACCCCATTTTAAGTCCTCTCTCGACACCTAAAAGAAATTACCTTTCAGCTGTGCGGGAGTGGTTTTATCTGGAGTTTAAGTTTTACAGTATATATACGTGTGTGTGTGTGTGGAGATGGAGCTGAATTAATTTATTCACTGGTTCGCTGTCAAGTAACCATTTTCTGAACATGTGCAACATATTTTCCTACCTCCAGTATAATGTAGACATGTGTGTGTGTATGTGTGTGTGCATGCATGCATGTGCGTGCGCACATTTAGTATCAGTATATATCACATTGTATAATAGTATAGTATTGCAATATTTTTGTGTCGTGGAGAATGTTTTCCCTGAAAGTGAAAACTCTTGAAGGAAAAAAAACTTCCTTATTTTACCATTACCAATCATATTTTATGCTTGTATAGTGTAAATCTTACACAGTGAACTTTTATTGTTCGACTGACCAGTAAAACATAGCTTTTATTAATCATGTATTGATAATGATAAAGAGTTGTATTTATGTTGCTGGACTGTAACTGCAGCAGTTGAAGCAAAATAATCCAGTCTACGCACACATTCATAATGATATGAATATAAAAGTTAAAGTATTTGAATTGGAAGCTTATTGCATCAAATGCTATGAAAAGATAGTGATAACATCGACAAGCATAAAGTGTTTTTATTGCTTTGTATTTTCAGGCAGAATAAATAGAACTTATGCTTCTTTTTATTCAACATACAATATTTCATGTAAGCAGTGATTTTTATTCATTCATTCTTTTCTTATGTCAAGATACTTAAATTGTGTTATATTTTCAGGAGTGGTGCAGTTGGCCAGATGAATCTTTTGAAGAAATGGACAGCACTCTAGCAGTTCAGCAGGTAAAAAATTTCTTGTGTGTTTGCCAACTGTTTATATTGTTACTTAACTGCTCTCGAAGTCTCATTTACAGTGTTATCAACAGGAATATGTTACATCATGAAATTGGCATTCAGTCCACTGAATGTATGGCTTTCAGGTGAGGTGGGATGGGGAATAGGCTGCCTCACAGACATGGAATGAAAAGTTTTGTTGACAGTGCTATGCTACTAAATGCTGTATCAAAAAGGTAAAATTGGAAAGGGGGGGGGGGGCCACACTTCATACATTTCAGTACTGATTAAAAAGAACCGAGGCAACATCACTGTGTAGGCTGTAAACTTATTTCGTCAAAAAATGGCCAAGAAGAGGAAGAAAACTAGAATAAAAAACACTAAAGGCAGTTGCGATTTTTGCTGCATTATCAGTTTGTTCAGTGTTTACCCCCTTTTTTCTTGTTTCTGTTTTTTAATTTTGTAGGTCAGATTAGTAAATGATGTTTCCATAGATCACCATCTTCTTGTATGCAGAGCAAAGTGCTGGTGAAAGGACTAATGAGCTGACTCGTTAAAGTTTGAAGGCACCAGAAGGAAAAAAAATCCCCTCTACAGTTTCACTTTCAGTGATCTGGAGTACTGCTGCGTTTGAAGGTCAGGATGCTTCTCTTAAAATGTCAAAGTCTGAAATGCTACACTACATGCTTTTGAGGCCTGGGCAGCTCTGGTCGCCTTATCTGTGGCTTCAGTAGAAATACTCCCTTGCCCTTCGCTCTGGCTTCACCGTTTACAGCCATATTGGGGATTGGCTTGTTAGAGCCCCAGCATCATAATCCACTTGAAACAGTCATATCTAATCATTGTAAAGTTAGTGTCTGCTGTGACCAGCCTTGTTCTGGTCCACATTATTACAGACCCATCAAAACGGAAGACGCTCAACACCGGAGAGACTTGACATTCTGCATCATCACGGATCAGCTGTTGCAAAGTTTATTTCTAGTGTAGGTAATTAAGCCCTCTGTGACAATGGCCAGTTCTACAGTCATCATGAAGTATCCCGCCAGAAGAGAGATTGCACTG
This sequence comes from Conus betulinus, assembly GCA_016801955.1. NCBI lineage: Eukaryota > Metazoa > Mollusca > Gastropoda > Neogastropoda > Conidae > Conus > Conus betulinus. The sequence continues at coordinate 40,072 of JADBJO010001881.1, forward strand.
TAGTAAAGTCAGAGGAGTGGTGTTTAGTAATACTTTTTTCATCTGGCATACAAAAAATACCAGGTTCTATACGTCCTTCTGAGAACAGTAACTGCTTTGTTGTGAAATCGGTTTGTCTGAGCATGCCCATCAAGCTCAGCGCACCACTTTGTTTGTTCAACACCTGTCCACATGAACTTGCCCATACCAACACTTGAACACAAATTGGCAGTTGACATGCACTTGTAAAGAATTCAAAAGTAAAGTTCTCCCCGAAGATGGAGTATGGCTGCTTTATTGGGGGGGGGGGGGGGGGGGGAGGGACAAAAAATGGTCATGCACACAAAACACCACTCCCTTCTTTGGGCAGATGGGATTAATACTTGCCTGTCTATACAGGGAGTGTCCACAGGAGTATCGGCCTGCGTACGCAGAAGATGAAGAAGAGAAAGTGAAGTCGCCCTAAGAGGAGGGCATAAAGAGCCGTGGAATTGGATACTTTTTTTTTTTTTTTTGGTTATCATTTAGTGGAGATAATGAGAATGTAGCAGTGGAGTTCCTTCCATACTGGTCTGAGACTGTGATGATGATGATATAGCAATCAACCTGGCCAAAAAGAACGAAAATCCACTGCTTTAGTATGTCGTTATATTTAAAGACTATTGAAGTTGAATTGCTGAGGTGGAGTAATTCATTGTGTGTTGAAAAAAAAAGTGGAAGAGAAGGGAAGTTTGTTTTATGTGTGAACATGTTTATATTTGATCAGCGGATTTATTTGTTGCCCTTGTGTGTTAGTTTATTCAACAGGCAATCAGAAAAGATGTGTCCAAAGTGGAGGAAATTTTAACCCCGCCGGAAGGTCAGGATGAAGGAGTGTGGAAATATGAACATCTTCGGTAAGTCAGATGGACCATGTGCAGGCTTTGCCTTGCTTGTTTGGCAACATAGGGCAATGGGCACTTAAGATCTTGATTCAGTAATATTTGCATTCATTTTATGTTGTGACATATTTTGAAGTATATCTACTTATAGTTCAAACTTTGACACATCATTGCAGGATGAGGTGAAACATGGCAAATAACTTCTTGGCATTTTTTGTGCGCTATTTAGGATGAAAAAGTGCGTTTGATGTTCATTTCTTACGTATATTAGAGACAGTCTTTTTTTTACAAAATAATATCACCTGGACTTCAAAGAATTCCTAGCTTTTTTTCTAGTCATCATTTTTAGGAGTAACATACTAGTGTATATGTCTGTTCGCTTTCTTAGTGGTTCATTTGCAGCTGTGACATTGAAAACAGCCCAGTTTTGTTGCCTTTCAGCTCATTGTGACCCAAATTTGATACATGTTTTTTAGCCAACTGTTGACAGGATTGATATTTTGTACAGAAAAATATTCAAAACGATACATATATACACCCACAACTGCTAAGACTTGCAGACCAAAAGTTTTTTTGTTGTCGTGCTGATTAAAAAAAAAAGAAAAAGAAAAAAAAAACTATGTGTCTGCTTGTGTTCAAACTGAAATATAAGATTCTAGAATATGCTTTGCCCTTCCAACCTTTTCTGCACTCCCAAGTGATTTGTCAAAAGCAGGATAGCAGAGGAAAAAAGATTATATCAGGAAATATGTGAAACACCAGCTGCCATGGTGAAGTGGGTAGTGTCGCAGACTCCTGGCTAGGAGGTTGTAGGTTTGTTTCCCATCAGAGCCATTTATTTGTGGGCTTTTTGTAACTCGACGGGTTCCTACCCAGAGTTGAGTTTGCTATGGGATTAGCTCGGAAGACTGGGACCATGCGGTCAAGTTTCATCCACTTACTCAAGTTAATGGATGCGTCTCTGGAGTGTTGCTCAAGTTTCCAGACCAGCACTACAGGTGTTTGAGCATATTGGGCCTTGTTGACACCAGGATATATTACAAAAGTAAACATAGTGTACAGCCCTATCATACTGTCTTAGACCTGCATGAAAATCCGTATCATCATCCTTCATCATCCATCACGATCAGCATTAAAAAAAAAAAGTCTCAAATTTTGTGGTCCTTCATGCCCTGCTGTCATGGTGACCTCAGTTTTGATTGCCTCTCCATGTCTGTGACATTGGTTTGATTCTATCCGGGTCAGTGGTATCAGCAAATTCATGGGGATTGCCGCTGGACGGACGCAATAGCGCCTCAGGAGGGAGAGCTCACTCAAAACAGCTCTGTGACTAAGAAATTGATCTTCAGTACGGGGCTTAGTAGGTGGTTTCCTGCTTATGTTGGAACAGAACAGGCACTACTGAACACCACCAGGGTGACTCAGCAGCACTGCTGTGTTTCCTGCGGTGGGTTGCCACATGACTTGACAAGATTTGCTCCCTGGCGCTTGGGTTGTGTGGCTGGTTTGACCGACCTTTGGCTGTGGACGAGGAGTTGGAATGAGTTACATGGGTGCAGTGCCCCTGAGATGGCATGTAAGATGGAACATCAAAAAATGAAAAAACAAAACACTATCCAAATGACAGCAGGATGAAATATTCGAAAGATACATTGCATGATTTTATGCTATGTGTGGTTTTGTTCCTCCAAGTACATGAGTATACTACTGAAATGTTTTTGTCTGTGTGTGGCTCTGCCATCAACTAAAATTATGTTTTCTTTTGTTTCTGTGCAGACAATTTTGCATGGAACTGAATGGCCTAGCTGTAAAATTGCAAGCAAGTGTAAGTATTTTTTTGCCTGACTTGTTAAGATCATAGAGGTAACTTCTTTATTCTGCCCCCTCTCCTCTGCTGTCTTTGGCAGAGTCTAAGCATGCTATTTCTCATACATGCATTTGGCAGGCTGGATTGCCTTTTTTCCCCCCCCCCCCTCCGCCCCCCTCCGCCCCCTTGCCCCACCAACTCTTCCTCTTCCTTCTCTTCTGAAGTGAACGTTCATTCTCTGCGGCAATTTAAGCCTGATTGTGTTAATCTGTCAAAATGTTTTAGAAATCTGTGTTCATTCCTGAGTATGTAACATGTTTCATGTTGAATCATCCTTCACACTGTTCTTTGAAAATGTTTGTCACAGTGTTGGTAGGAAATTGACCAACATGCTCTAAGATTTATTCGTTCGTTCAGCAGCTGAAACTCCTTTCAAGCTATAGGTCCGTGGACTGTGGAAAGGACAAGGAGTCAGCTGAATCAAAAATAGAATAAGAAATAAATGTCTGTGACGTAACCCATGACCTTCTAGTGTCCAGCGCACAATGTTAACTACTGCACTCTGACAGGTCCTTCGTAAAGAAGATGCATTGTTTTATTCAAGTCCATCATAGTGGAAGGTCTACGTCTAATTAGAGTTCTGTCCCTTGTTACATTGGTGGTTTTATGTTGTAATATGAATATAGTGTAAAGTTTTATTGAACAAGCTTTGATGGCTATTTCTTTTTTTTTTTTTCCCCCCATTATCTTGTCGGTGCACAGCTGTGTACTTGCGTATGAAATTTCTAATTCGGGATTTAGTCATGGTTGTTTTTTCTCTCTTTTTTTTTTTCTCATGATAGTTGATTATTTAAGCATTTGCATCATTGTGTGCGTACAGGCGGAATGCAACCCAGAGACTTGCACTCAGATGACTGCCACAGAACAGTGGATCTTCCTGTGTGCTGCTCACAAGACTCCAAGGAGGTAAGTTAGGCGGGCCTTGGTAAGGATCATCAGTAGTGGGGGGGGGGGGGGGGGGGGGGGGGGGGGGGGGTTGTTATTTTAAAAAAATATATAATCATGATTATTATGGAAATAATTTACACTTTTGTCCTGAGTGATGTTTCCAGACTAGATATCAACACTTTTCAAACTTCTCACGTATCCTGGTGGGAAAGAGAAGCAGCTTTTTTTTTATTAAATTGTAGGATTATTACTCAGGTCACTGAGTTAGATGTCTGTGAGTCTGAAACGACGGAGGGTGGGCACTAACACAGAGAATGTTCTGGAGAGACACAAGCAGTGAGCGCCTGGTGGAGTGTACAAGGCAAGTGCAAGTATTTGCATAGTGTCTGTAAATCCAGGCCCACAGCAGTTAGAAAATGTATATTTATTTCTTGCTCAAATAAAAAATTGGAACTTAAAAGTGATGGTGGTTGGTATTGTCTGAATTGTCTAAGGCACTGAACAGTTGACAGGTTGACTGTGCTGCAGCTGTTTGGCTTGTGAACTGCACAAACTAGAAATTAGCAAGCCTTAGTGTTTGAACTCCTCTTGAACACACCAGTTCATTACCATGTTATATCCTCAAATTGGTTTGGTCCTATAGTCTGTCAAGTCAAGATCTTTTTTTTTTTTTTTTTTTTTGGTCAGGCTAGTTAAAGTCTGTCCTTTTTTTTGTTGTCGGGCTAGTTAAAGTCTGCCCTTTTTGTTGTTGTCAGGCTAGTTAAAGTCTGCCCTTTTTTGATGTCAGGCTAGTTAAAGTCTGTCCTTTTTTTGTTGTCAGGCTAGTTAAAGTCTGTCCTTTTTTGTTGTCAGGCTAGCTAAAGTCTGTCCTTTTTTGTTGTCAGGCTAGTTAAAGTCTGTCCTTTTTTTTGTTTTGTTTCAGGCTAATTAAAAGTTTGTCCTTTTTTGTTTTCAGGCTAGTTAAAGTCTGTCCTTTTTTGTTGTTGTCAGGCTAGTTAAAGTCTGTCCTTTTTTTTGTTGTGCGAGTTAAAGACTGTCCTTTTTTGTTGTTAGGCGAGTTAAAGTCTGTCCTTTTTTGTTGTTTTTTTGTCAGGCTAGTTAAAGTCTGTCCTTTTTTCTGTTGTTAGGCTAGTTAAAGGCTGTCCTTTTCATTTAAAAGAGAGAGTGTGTGTGTAAGTGTGATAATTTGTGGTGGAGTACATTTGTGTATGTTAGTGTTGCATTTTCTTGTATAGTGTCCAGCCATCGACTACACACGCCACACACTGGATGGTGCTGCCTGTCTTCTCAACAGTAACAAGTACTTCCCCAGCAGGTTTGTGCGGCAGATTTTTTTTTTTTTAATCAGAATATATATATACTTACACTGCCATGGATATTTTGTTTTAAAAAAACTCTGTGCCCAGACAAGGAACATCTCTTCAAGAATTGATATGCTGTTGTTTTGAACTCATCTGATGTTCAAGCAGTTTTGTTTTGATCATTTGGTGCATGACTTTTATACTGTCCAGTTTGAGATTGTAAACTGTCTAGTTTGAGTTCCATATTTCATGGACAACAGGGTGCTTGATGATATACAACACACCCTTCAATTTCTTCAAAGAAAAATGGATTTTTAGCAACACATAAAAGCACAGCTTCTCGTAAGGTGCTCATGAAAAAAAAAAAAAAAAAATCATGGAAAAGATCAAGATGAAAAGAAAGAAAGCAAAGTGTCGTTGATGGACATGCCTGAGAATCATTCACAGACATTTTGAATATTGCTTGTGTGCAAGTATACAGTCCATACAGGAGAAGCTTCTGTTTTCCAAAAAAGAAGATGAATATTCTACCTCAGAATCACTGACAAACAAAGAGTGAAATCAAGTGACGATGGATTGATTGGTATCACTGCCATGACCATTTTAGCACCTTCAGCCAAAGTTGACACACCAAGCCCAACCTGACAGCCCTGATTGACTAAAGCCCTGACATCATCACCAGAACTCTCTTTGTGTGGCGTCATTCACTCATGTATCTGCTCTTGTGATCTCTGCCGTCTTGAATCCAACAGTAATTCTTACGGATACCTGCTGCCACTCGGATATGATCAACTGCGATGCAGGCAGCGGTGCCTCATTAAGACTGCCAGGTTTTGTGGAAAGAGTGGTCTCCTTTAGATGTCTGCTGTTCCCACTGTCTTAAGGCTGGTTTGTAACCTTGGTCAAAGGTCAGCCTGGATACGGATTCTTATAAATAGAACAGTTTTTCACCACATTTTAGCTGTACGTTAACTCACTTGGGACGGACAGTTCTGTCCCTTGTTTTTTTCCCTTGTGGACGGGCCATTTGTTATGGTTTGTAAAAAAAATCACCAAAAATACAAACAAGAGCTAACTCAAGGAAATTTTCAGAAAGTGTTATTCATAAACTGTTGTTAGTAGAATACAAAAGAATAAACTTCCCACTTTCGTGTGATTTCTTGTGCTTGATGGTGAAAAAATGTCCAGGTTTTTTTTTTTTTCAGTTGCTTCACAAAACTCTTGCACAGTCAGTGGGTCCATAGCTTCACATTCAGCAGAAAAAGCCAGTAAATACACTAAATGAGTTGGAAAAATAGGTGGATACACTCCAGGAAATAAAATAAGATAGATGAATCACATGCCTACTGTGCACTAGCTAACTTGGAATAATGCAAAAAAATGGGGGCATGGCACTCAGCTGACACACGAAGGCCAGAAATACCAGAAAAAGGAGGCATTGTCGGAAAAAAATTGAATCTTCGTGCCAGTCGCATAAAGGAAAGCCAATGAACTCTTGTTCACTCAGATCCCCAGTCTTTCGCGGCATGCACACGCCTCGCTCGCGTGGCGAAGTGGCCCACCCTCCCTCATCATCGCTGAGCTCCACAGATGAGTCTCCTCGAAATTCTTCACTGGAATCACTATCATCAGCTTCGTCATCCTCTTCTTCAGTGTCTGAACCTTCCGTTTGTAGCATTTCAATAACTTCAGGAATGCTAAAGCATTGCTGACGGGCTCGATTTTGTTCCGACACATTCACAGAAAAACTTGATTGAGACGCCATGTTTCTATGCAGATAGTAAGTCATGTGGGTTGGTCTGGTCAATCAGCCACTGAGGCAAAGTGGGTGATGGTGTGCCGCGAAATCACTGTGCAGGCAGGCGAACAAAGGAATGCTGACGATACTATTTATAGCTTGTTGCCGTGTACTGATCATGCTGCCACCGCATGAAAAATCAGTGAAGGCTGAAACCTTGATTGCGTTCGTTCGTATGGAAGCATTACATCATCGGAAAACGCTACAGCATCTGTTCATGACAAGAGAGTTAAGCACACTGCATAGTAAGGCCTAAAGATAAAAGTGAAGTTTAAAAAGTATTTCATTATGGTCGGTACGTTAGCATAATTTGAATAGCAACTGGGATTTGTGCTAGGTGCATTGCTGGCATTGCTTCTTTTTTACATGTTTTCACTTTTGGATCTGTTGCTAGAAATGCTCTTTTGACATTGAATAGTATTTACCTGTCAGGTGTTTTTTTTTTCCCCCCCTTCCATACCAAAAATCAAGATTTGTAGGTCGCTTTGTCTTTAATCAAGGTATACTTTTTTTTCCCTTTGAAATTTAGAGCTTTATATCGGCTTAAACTCTACTAAGTCTGACTTGTGTACTTGAATCTGATCAGGTCCTACGTCACATACAGCTGGGGCAAATCACATACTCAAACTGAAAATCACATTTCACAAAAAAAAGCAAAGAGAGTTTTAATGCAGAAAGGAAAAATTGAGTAAAGATTGCGAGCATGTAGCCCGTCAGCGAAGGCTCATCATCTAATTAGTTTGTCAGGAGCGAAATATTCATTGGTTCTTGCCATTCACTTTCCATTGTTGTCAACATGGGAGGAGTCAGATGCAAAGAGATAAACGCAAGCTGACGTTAAACGGGGGGGGGGGGGGGGGGGGGGACTACCAAAAAAAGAAAAAAAAGAAAGATTACTTTGCTGAAGTTGGGGGGGGGGGGGGGGGGGGGGTTCCAGCCCCCCACAACCAGACACATGGCTCTCAGACTGACTAAACACCAGCACGGAGTCCATGTCCGGAGTAGACACCCAGCAAAGCTTTTTTTGAAGAGCAATGGTGGACTGAGGTGTGGATACCCCTAGAATTTTATGTTGGGGATATGGAAACTCCCAAAAATTTACTTGGGAATATGAAAAACCGTAATGATGTAGTCCTGTGTCAGCTTTACAGTGGTTTGCTTTTTCAAAATTGGGTTTTTTTTGTTTGTTTTTTTTTTTTTTTTTTTTTTTTTGCTTGTATTTGAGTAACTAGCCTTTTTTGAAAATGTATAATTTTATTTGTATTCTATAATTTTTGTTTTGTTTTGTTTATTGGAGTAATGAGTTTCAGCTCAACTTGTGTGTATCAATATATTTTTTTTTAACACATCCATGCCATTTCACCTGCAATATTGTCAATATCCAGTTTCATAGGGTGCTGCTATTTTTTTTTTTTTTTTTTCACAGATAAATGGTCACAGGAAAACTTCACATGCGCTGAGATCGAAAAAAAGTCCAGGAGCGTGACTTGGTCATTAGATTTGCATGCCTCCTTGCAACAAAGACAACCTAAACCTTTTATCTACCAAGTTGTTTTGACAAGGCATGTAATGAAGTACCAGATTCATATTCTAGGAGTTGAGATTGTGAAATTGGAGTACTGTTGCAGACGGAACTTGCACAGAAAAAAGCCTTCTTCAGTCCAGATGTCAGAAAATCTATTGTTTGTATGTGTAGTATGTATGTTTTGATGTTTTTGACTGATTGGTCCATTCTTGAAACTTTTAGTGTTAATGCTTACACCCCATATCTTGGTCATCTTATTGGGATTATTTTAAAGCATGTCGTAATGGGGTTAGCTAATCCTCAAGTTGTCCACTCAAAAAGCTGCTGCTTGATGCATAAACATTTCCAGATAAATCGTTTAGTTGATCTTGTGAAAAGATGTGACACAGCCTTCTTTGCATGTGTTTGTATATGTATCTGTGTCTGTAGATATAGGTAATTACCATGTTTAAACTTTAAAGGCTGCTTTAGCAATAGAGTTATGATTTCTGATTGTATGTTTACATTGTTTCCTTTCCTGTCTGGATTTCTGATTTGTACATTTATATTGTTTCCTTTCCTAACACTGAATCACAGATTTCTGATTTGTACATTTACATTGTTTCCTTTCCTAACAGAGTCGTGGATTTCCAGTTTGTATATTTATATTGATTCCTTTCCTAGCAACATGGATTTCTGATTTGTACATATATTTTTTTCCTTTCCTTTACTTACACTGAGTCACGGATTTCTGATTTGCACATTTATATGTTTCCATTCCTTACAGAATCGTGCATTTCTGATTTGTACATTTCTATTGTTTCCTTTTCAACAGAGTCATGCATTTCTGATTTGTACATTTATATAGTTTCGTTTCCCAACTGTTGTTTAGAAATTGTTGTACTTTGGAGAGCAGTTTTATGTACGTATATATTGTTTTGCAGAGTGAGTATAAAAGAATCTTCGGTGGCGAAGTTGGGGTCAGTCTGTCGCCGTGTGTACAGGATCTTTTCTCACGCCTATTTTCACCATAGGGCTTTGTTTGATGAATATGAGGTGAGTTTGTTCAAAGCATGCGCACATATGCACATGTTCTGGTGCTGCTTGAATTCTTTATTGATAGATGATGGTGTGTGAATGTGTGTATTAGGAATTGGGAACACACAACATGGTTGTAATGATAAATGTAAAAGAAGAGTAAAACTGATGCAAGTGAAATGTTTGCTTTCCGGTGAGGCATGCTTTTTTGTCTCAAACTTTACTGTGAATTTTTCCTCTTTCTCTATGATGTAGCTAGATTGCAGCAACATTCATCAAGAAAACAATAGAAGGGTAGAAAAAAAAAAAAAAGTGAAGAATTAGTAATGTAATTCTCACTTTTTATGCACATGCAAGCACACACATGAATGCACAAGCAGGCTTACACATGTACATACACACACACACACACACACACACACACACACACACACACACACACTCTCTCTCTCTCTCTCTCTCTCTCTCTCTCTCTCTCTCTCTCTCACACACACACACAGAGATATGTATGCATAAGCGCATGTGCTCAAGTGCATATGCACACGCACACATGCACCCCCCCCCCCCCCCCCCCCCACACACACACACACACACATATGAACATACTTGCAGAAATACATGACAATGACAGTCACCAACTGCTTTTGATACACACAAGTCAGCACATCTAGTTTTGTGGAACATGCACATATTTTTTTTTTTTTCCATTTTAAATATAGTGTGTGTGTGTGTGTGTGTGTGTGTGTGTGTGTGTGTGTGTGTGTGAGCCTATGGGGACCATTGTAACCCATTTTGAAGACAGAACCAACCATTCATATCACCTACTTTGAGGCCTTTAGTCTGTGGACTTGTCAATGAGACACGGCTGCTTGAGACTGTGTTCCTTAGGCATGAAATGGAGATTGAAAACAGTGTCTACAATTCAGTGGTACTCTCACTGCCAACAATATCCAGCATATATATATCAAATGTTAATTTTTGAGTGCATTTGTTCATGTTATCATGTTAATTGTGCGTCACTTTCTGTGGTGCATCTATTTTTTTTTTCTGTACACACTGTAGCAGTTTTGTGGTTGGAAGGAGGAGGGATGGAGGGAGGAGGGATGTGTAACAAATCCATTTTGTGGTACATATGTTTTGTGGTTGTGTGTGTGTGTGTGTGTATATGTGTGTGTGTGTGTGTGTGTGTGTGTGTGTGTGTGTGTGTGTGTGTGTGTGTGTGTGTATTCTTTCCACCACTTTCCTTGTCTTGCTGTAACCCGTGGGTGCCATCAGTAACGTATGTGTGTTGCAGAATGAGACCCATTTATGTCGGCGCTTCACCCTGTTTGTGACCAAGTACAACCTAATGCCCAGGGATAACCTGATTGTGCCCATACTAGGCGATCAACAAGCTGTGGAAGGGGAGAGTGAAGCCTGAACTGTACCATACCTTGTTGTTAGAGGGAAGAGTTGGGGGGTGGAGAGTGGACAGGGAAGTATAGTGTACATGCATATACATGTGTAAGTGCATGTATTTTTAGCCCCCGATTGACCACCTTCAGGCTCCCCAGTGGATGGACCACACACTGTTACTGGAGGAGCAGTGCAGGAAAAATTTCCTCTCGTCTCTGTGGCCAAGCAATGTGGTTTCTGTCGAGGCTCACTGTGTTCCCTTGCTAATGTTTTGAAAGATGCATGCCCACGTTGAGTCTGTGTAACTTGATTTGCAATGCAGTAGTGTTTTTTTTTTTGTTTGTTTTTTTGGTGGTGCGTCAGTTGTGAGGGATGTTGATGTTCTATGTAGATGAGAAAGTCATATGAGAAAGGTGTGTATTGGCAGACAAGGCATTTCTGTGACCTGGTTACTCTGCAACAGTTGATGTGGATACAGACGTACTGCCACGTCCTCCAGAGCACCAACTGAAGTGGGTTTCATTTTGCCAGACTTTCATACTTGCCCTCAGAGATTCACACCCATCATGTGACATTGATTGTTTTTTTTTGTTTTTTTTTTTTTTTTTTTTTTATAGGAGGGAGCAATCTGTGTTTCTTTTCGGTGTGTTTTTCATTCTCAGAGTTCCTAAGTATTTATGGTTGACTTCTGTGTAAATTGCTGTCGAAGAGAGTTGCAATTTGGTAATAGCTAAATGTATTTCACTGCCAATGACTGTTTAATGACAGTCAACAGACATGTAGTTGTCAGTCATCTGTCATTCCTTGTTTACTGATTTGATTGTAGAATGGAAATTTGATATGCATAACTCCTGTACTTTGCATACTGTTTGCCAATCCTTTCTTTTGCCCTCTTAACCTCTGTTTTCAAGATGGATGACAGAAGAAAAGGGAGAGAGAGATAAACCGAGTTGGTGGTAAAATCTGAAATGTGTCTTGTCTTGTCATGCCCATGGCTGGCATCCATGATCAGGTCTGGGAAATTCAGACGCGTAGCTTGGTGGACAAACTCCACTCAGCTTATCTGTAACCAGTTGATTTGTCAATATCTACAGATCGTTTATCTACCATTGATCCTGAAATGAAAGCCACAAATGACTTAGGTTGCACTGTTTGTGATTTCCTCCACATGTAGATGCATTGATTGTAGTGTGTGTCAGCTTGTCAATGCATATGCACAGGTGTGATGATTTTCAGTGCAGCTATTTACCTGTAGGTACAGCCTAGTATCAGTTTTTCTTCAAAATTACATTTATTAATTACAATTTCAGAAAAAAAAAGCTATTGAAAAGCATGACTGTGAGAATAAAAAAAAAAAAAATAAATAAATAAATAAATCAGAGCTGAACTTTGTTCCTGCTTGATAGTTCTCCCCATACTGATGGAATTGTGGTAACTGTCATGTGAAAGTGAAACCAAAGTCAGGTTATTGACTTGTGATGCTGAAAAGTTGTGTGTTCATGTACACATGCTTGGGATATGATCATTTATGGCCCCTTTTTTTTAATCATGGCCTACAGTGTATGTTTTATCATTCAAACATTGTGCAGTGTTTTATTGTTTATAGGTGTGTGAAGTATCTGAAGTATCTGTGTCAAAATGCAGAAAGTATCTGTATCAAAATGCTGAATCTGGCAGACAAGATGTACAATATTGTTGGGCATGGACACACCGTTACGATAGATTTGACGCACCTGTATGTTGAAAGAAGTGTGCAGTGTTTTCTGTGTCAAAGGCAGTTCATGCTTGTTTGCAGTGTGCACTGATAGGTGTACACTTATATTTTGAGTGGGGTTATGAAATCCCCTTTATGTTAGAATATAAGAAACAGCACATCCTATTCACATTTGATTCCAGCATTAATATTGAGAATGTATATCCAGGTTGAAGTGGATTGACATTAAGCATGACGGAAGAGAGACCAAAGAAACATCTTCACGACAGACGCTTTTTATGCAGTTCACATCTTCAGATCTCTTAGCTCTTCTGTTTCAGTTGAGTGTGTTTGGCTCGATTGCTTTTCATCCTGCATATCAAGAATAATTCTGCTGATGTTGAAAAACAATAAAAGGATGCAGATCTGTTTAGGTCGTGTACACATAGCCAATGATTGAAAATTGAAAGCCAATCAGAAACTTCTGTTTGCTACTATTGAAGAACCATGATGGCACAGTAAGAAGTGATTGATTTGGGGGGGGGGGGGGGGGGGGGGGGGGGGGGGAGAGGGCGGAGTTACCAAAGGCTTAAAAAACAAACAAACAGAACTTGCAGCCTAAGAAATGGAGAATGCCCATCTTTTGCTTCATCAGCCATTTGCAGGCATCATGTTTCATGCTGTGTTTTTCCTGGATTGCAAACCACTAGTGACCTTGGGACATTAGAGACGGTGTCAGTCATGTGAATATCACAGGAACATAGTATATTACTGACAGGAATCACTGGATTTTAAACTTGGTTCACATTTGTTGTGTTTGTCGTTGTTGTTGCTGGAAGCTTTTTCATAAGGGGCTTTCAAGATGGTCAAAACAGTTGTCAGAATGTCTGGTCGATTAGTGTGTTGTCATGTGTACTGCAGATAATAGAAAAGGAAATGTTTTGAGCTCAGATCCTCTGTCCCCTGTCTCTCTCTCTCTCTCTCTCTTGTTCTGTTTGCTCTACCTACAACTTTGTTCCACTCATGTTCTTTTTAACTACACAGACATGTCCACAAGGTACATACACATTAGGCGTGTGAAGGAAATTTAAAGACAGTAGGAGGAATTAACTCGTGCATGCGAAACCTAAGTTCACCAGTGGAAGAAAATGATGCGTAGGAAAATCAAAACAGATTGTTGTTTTTGTTCAGCACCCTACATTTCTCTCAACTATTGATGGGTTCCTCACAGATGTCTGAGGTATCTTAAAGAGTTGGAAAGTCTCTGAATCTTATGAAGAGTTCTTGTTCTCTAGAAAATAAAGTATGTCTCAGTTTTTAAGTCTGCAAGGATTCAAGTAAGCTGTGCTGAGATCTGTTTTAAAAAATGATGACCAAAAAAAAAAAAAAGTGACTTGCAAACTTTTGTCACAAGACGCTGTTTTCAGGGTTGAATATCCATTTCAAAGAGAGCCCCACTGACTAAAGAGCAGTGAGTACTTAAAAGCTGTTTTCTTTCAAGGTGTGTCACATGATGTAATACCCATGGCAAAATTTCAGGTACTCAGGCCATTACGTGGCACTACAGCTGGCCAGTGGGCAGGTGCACGAAATTGGTTGTATCAGAGAGATTTGTCTGTTTGGTGCCGCTTTCTTTCAGTCTTCAGTATCGCATCCTTCAAGTGAAGGGGCAACAGAAGAAATCGATCTAAAATAATTTATATCATTTTAAGAATTTGAAGTGGGCCTTTCAGTTCTTACCTGCATGTTGAATGAATGAATGCATTTAGAAGAAGAAAGAAAAGTGACAAAATGTGCTTGTTGAATGAGTGAATGCATATAGAAAAAGAAAGAAAGTGATAGCTCTTATCAGCTAGCTGATTGTCAAGCAGTGGAGTCATGTGTCAACTGGCAACGCTGTTCTTCAGCTCATGATACGAATTGCAAGAAATTATTTCAGCGCACTAGTAATCAGATAGTGAAATGAAAGGGTTTGTTTTGTTTGTTTGTTACAAAGGTATGTCAGGCAGGGGACATGTGAAACAGATTGTGCATGCTTGCTTTGACACAAAATACTGTTTCATAACTACAGTGTAACAAAAGCCACAAGCCTGTCTGCACTATTTCTGTTCCCCGTGATGTTCACTTGACAACTGATAAGTTCAGTGTACAAGAATGAAGAAGAAGTTGATAAGTCCAGGATCTGGAAAAAACTAACCTTGCAGTTGGACGGATGTATGATTTAAAGCAGATCTGAAGAAAAGATCCTGCAGGTACACGTATAGACCAAAAAAGTTATAAGCATACATTTTTACATAGAGAAAAAAATTACAATCATATCTTTCTTCATGCAGTCCAAAACTTCTGTCTTAATCATGAATCATACTTTATAATTCATGGGTAGATATGTTTGGGTAGATATGTTAATTTTCGCTACTTCCCATCCCTCCCACCTGCACCCCTGTTACACATCTGCATAAACTGAATTTATAATGTTCTTTTGTGAAAAAGTTGTTCTATCATGCTGTGGTTTACAGCACAAACAAGTCGACTCTTTATTTGTGTGACCTGAATGTTTATTTGTGAATGAATGTAGGTGTATGTATGTGTTACACATGTGTAGACTGCATCAGACATCATTGTGTGTGACATCATAATTTCCATTTAATTAAACTCTCTTGCTGCTTCATTGTGCATAAGTGGGAGTCAGTCAATATTTATCTTGTATTATATAAAAAGAAAAAAAAAATGAAGTGAAAAATAATGGTAAGCTATCAGTACCATTTGAGGTTTTTGGTAGGTTCCTGTGTAATTTCATCGGCTCATCAGGTAGGTAACTCTTCCAGCTGCTCTTTTGCACTCGAAGTAGCTTTTAAACTTGATGCTGACAAGGGATGAAAATAAAATTTTGCCTTTTTTCTATTGATGAGATGAAAATAATTTAATGCATACTTTGTTAATGAGGAACAAAAAAGATTTTTCTCCCATTCTGCATCGCACCATTTGTGTAACAATACTTCTGACTGTCCAGTACAGCTTTAAGCACTTTCCTTCATCCATGACAATGCTCATGTTTATATCGTGCCTATGGGAGTTGAGTGTTAAACAACCCTTCATTCTGACTTCCTTTTGGTGACTTTTCCCTCCAGCGTTTGAACATGGTACATGAGAAAGAAAAGAACAGAATAGATTCAGCATTTATGCCTCGTGCAGTGTTCATGGAAGACAAAGGTGGCCATTCTCTGAGGTTAAACCTTGTCCAGAAAACCTGTGAGAGTCCATCAAGGTAATCTCTCCTGTTAAATAAAATGAGGATTGTTTTAAGGTTAGTCAACCAAGCAACTGTCAGTCCATGTGTTTGAACACAACCCAAGATTGATATTCCTTCCGTTGACATTTGTACAGTTGAGAAGTGCTTAAACCACATGCTTGGAATACCTATGGAATTCACTTTTGAGAATTCAGCCTGTCATGTTATGTGCGCTTGTATAGTGTCTGTGTGTTTGTGTTCTCAAGCATGATCAAATTTGAACAAAATGTATGTTGTGAAATATTTTAATGTAAATTAGTGACTTGAAAGATCCTCATGTACCTTATGTATTGATGTATTTATTATCTTTGTACGTAACCACATTCAGGTGCGTCATATTCATCAGATATTTTGTAAACCTTTTTCCTCCAGTCTTGACCCCGAGATGTGTGCATGGAATGTAGATTTTGAATTTACTGTATATATAGTAGCAATGGACCCAGAATAAATATTTGCCACACTATTGCTGGTGGTGTTGGGAAAGGATGGGAATATGATTGACATGGAAAAGTTGCAGGGATGTGGTGTCTGTGTATATGGAAGTGATCGTGTGCAGTATTGAAAACTGTGTGGTAGCTTGTTAATCTAGTTGTAGTGTTAGGGGAGCAAACATTTGTTCTGCTTTTTGGTCTTTGGGCACCATTTGACTCGCATCGGTTATCACATTCTCCCCCCTTGAGTTAAAATGGTCTTGGCATCGGATCTAACACACTAATATACTTAGCTGTAATTGTAAATCATTTCACCTAACTTCAAATAAGGCAAACTATAAATAAACACGCAAAACAAGATGCAAAGTGGCGCTCATGTAACTTTCGTTGTGTGGTAACCTTAAATTTTTTTATTCTATGCATCATGGGGGTCTCCATGGACCCATGATTTTTGTTCAGCTTTAAAGCCATGCAGCACGTTGTTTGTCTTACGGACCCATGTGTTTTGTGAAGGACTAAAGCATTGCCCCACATCATGGGTCTACAGGGACCCATGTGTTACGTGCAGGACTAAAGCATTGCCCCAGTCATGGGTCTTCAGGGACCCATGTGTTTTTGAAGGACTAAAGCATTGCCCCACGTCATGGGTCTTCAGGGACCCATGTGTGTTTTGTGAAGAACTAAAGCATTGCCCCACATCATGGGTCTTCAGGGACCCATGTGTTTTGTGAAGAACTAAAGCATCGTGGGTCTTCAGGGACCCTAGAACTAAAGCATTGCCCCACGTCGTGGGTCTTCAGGGACCTGTGTGTTTCATGAAGGACCAAAACTTTGCCCCACGACATGGGTCTTCAGGGACCCATGTGTTTTGTGAAGTACTAAAGCATTGCCCCATGTCATGGGTCTTCAGGGACCTGTATATTTTGTGAAGGATTAAAGCTCTAACACACGTCTTGTTTTTCTGGGGACCCATCCTTTCACTGAAGGAGTAAAGCCTTGTTTTGGTTCCATTTTTGTTTTGTTGTTTTATTTGGGCCTTCTTTGTGAACAAAAACAGTCCGGAATACAGATTTGGGACCATGCTTTTATTGACAAAAGTCACAAAATGTGAGGCGCCTGTAGTCCGCTTGTTAGAGCTTATGCCAGCAGACCTGCCAGTCTTGAGTTCGAACATGTGGGGTTGGATTTGTCCTCTGTTGTCTGCACAGCAGTAAACAGGCACCTGATTAAGTTCAGGGAAGGTTAGAGGAGGCAGAGGAAGAGGGATAGGTTCCACCTTCCAGACACAGTACACTTCTGACAGCTTACTGTCCCAATGGCCGATAGGCTATAACTTTTGTGGAGGTATCGATAGGCTGTAACTTTTGTGGAGGTATCGATTGGCTGTAACTTTTGTGGAGGTATTGGTAGGCTGTAACTTTTGTGGAGGTATCAATAGGCTATAACTTTTGTGGAGGTATTGATAGGCTATAACTTTTGTGGAGGTATCAATAGACTAACTTTTGTGGAGATCTCAATAGGCTATAACTTCTGTGAGGTATCAATTGGCTGTAACTTCTATGGAGGTAGTGTGAAAACGGGTTTCGGTTACCAGGTGACAACTTGCCCAGTAGTCACTAAAGATCTACAACGTACTGTGAAGGTTGACAAACAATGTAAACAAACCAGTTAATTTTTGACCCCCCAAAAAGTCTTCTTAAGATGTGACAAACAACAGTCCTGAAAAAAAAAATCACACAGTACTATTTACTTGTAAGCGCCAGTACAAAAATACTTGTGTGTGTTTTAAATGGTATTGATTTATTTTGATATATATATATATATATGGAAAAAAAAGGGAAGCATATGGGGAAAGAGAGGGTGGGATTGGGGAAGGGTGAGGGAGATAAAAACAAATGGTGATGGTTGAAAATAGTTTGTTTCTGATCCACGTGGTCTAATCCGAGTGCACTTCTGTGTGTGTGTGCACCCAACCGTGACCTCTCATGAAGGGGTCTGCACCAACTGACCACCACCCTGAGCAGGAACAATTCCACAGAGCTTTCCTCGGAGGGATTAATGACTTGGGTTTCCTGCAGTTTGGCGGGCTGGGTCCAACGGTTTCATTCAAACTGGGCGCACTGGAAGCAATTTGTTTCAGTGAACAGGCTTTATTCCCTGCCATAACTGTTGTTGTCTGGAGTTCTGCTAAGCTTGGTGCTCGGTCCTGTGCTGTTCTAAACGCCCCCCTCTCTCACAGATTGATTAGAAAGTGCTCTGTTGATTATCTGCTCGTTTTTGATGAACGAAATGGGGGAGAAAATCAAGTTCATTGACTGTGACATGTATGTTTCTGTTACTGACTTGAAATCATAGGTGTATATCAATGTTTGATGGAACAGCTGCCGACTGAGCTGAGTGATGATAAAATCGAAGCTCACGTCATCTCCATTGTCAGTTACCGCAGGCTCACACTCCATTCCATTGATACAGAGGGTCAGACACCTTGGCATGACCCTGATGGACAGCTAAGCACAGACACATCCATGTCCCACAGAGACTGAAGCTGCTGTTTTGCAACCTGAAATGAATTGGCTCCTATGGCAGATACCATAAAGTGGAAGGAATGATAAGTTCTGTAACTTTCTGTATTTTATCAAGGTTAGACTGCTGTAACTCTGTAGTGATAATCTCTCTCTCTCTCTCTCTCTCTCTCTTCTCTCATGTCTCTCTCTCTCTCTCTCTTGCCCAGAGGGCTGGATGTAAAAAAATATTCATACTTAGTGTACCCTCGTTGTCTCTCTCTACAAGTAATCTCTCTCTGTCTCTCCACAATTAGGATCATGTCAGAGGATTGCGCATGAATTTATTTGTGGGTCTGTGTGGTGTCCGTTGTATACTTGCGGTGAGTTGAGCATATCAGTCTGTCAGTGGATGTTACATCAAAAAGTGAAGCGCTTTACAAAGTGAAAGCTTCAAGTCCCGTATCCTAATACCGACAAAACAGCGAATATTTAGACGTTCGCTTGTCGGGGGCACGGTATGGTGGAAGATGGAACCCATCCCTCTGTTTCCACCGCTTCAGCCTACCCTGAGTTGAATCAGGTTCCCTGATCTTGCTGGTTGGACAAAGAGAGTTTGCAAGGGAGAAAAATCAGACCTGCTCCTTAAGGACCTATTTCTACACAGAACAATACGGAACTATAAGCAGCATCGCTCCAGTTTATGCAAAATCTCAGCTAAAAAAAAAAACAAACAAAAAAACAAAAAAAAAAAACCTGAAAGCGCCTTAAGAATGCATTTAAAAGACACAAAAAAAAAGCATTGGTGACAACCATTGTCCTTAGAAGCCATCGGCAAACATTGTTGACAATGAGATTGTTATCATGATAGACTGTCTGTGACCTTCGTGAGGGCTGTCCCTCTCCCTCTCCTCCCCCACTCAACCACCCTATCCCACCCTTAACCGAATTTTTGATGAGCGAAATACAGTCGCTGAACAAGAATCAACTGGACCAGCCGCTCACGCCCCCCCCTCCCTCCCTAACTATATAAGCTTATACCATGGGAGGCCATCAAAGCAGACATGACTGCAGCATATTATACCATATTTCTACCATTAAATGCACAAAGCTGTTACTACTTTTTTGGATAAAAAAAAAAGAGGCACCAACCTTTACATGTCTCCTCTACATACACTTGACAGCATCATGCAGATTCTTGTGTATACCGTGTATTAAATCTGCTGATTTGCGCAAACCTTGTCGCTTTCACAGTGTACACCCATCTGTAGAACTATGTTGACTTTTTAACGCGGCTCGGGGTGTGTGTGTGTGTGTGGTGTGTGTGTGCGTGCGTGCGTGTGTGTGTGCGCGTGTGTGTGTGT
>JADBJO010001881.1:70000-80000 GCA_016801955.1 Conus betulinus
TATATATATGCCTATTATTAGCAGTACCAATCTTTGCTGTCCTGAAACGGCAACAAATTCGTTCGAAGAAGCAACAACAAACAGAACAGTCTCCATGGAACGATGAAAAGGGAATCAACTCACGCGGCGCTGCAGTCTTAAGTATCCTGTCAAGCCGATAAAACTCTATGGAGACGAGAGTGTACTGCCTGTGTGATGTCATAATCAAATTCGGAATGATGACGAGCATTTCATCGTAAGAAATCCAATCGGTGACGTAACATTCATTCCGGTGCGTGAAAACAGAACCTGGGTGATGGATAGAAAGCTTCAAGGTCTGCTCCCGAGACTTACAAAAAATATATTGAAAGCGTGTTCTCACGTCTAGCAAAAGTTCACCGTATGGTGTTTCACGGAAAGTTTTCCGTATGGATTTATCTATTTGGAGGGGTGGGGGTGGGAAGCTCTGTTTTGGCTTACCCGTTCAAACAAGCGCCGGGATAGGAAAAATAAAACGTCACTCAAAGGGCTGCAGAGCTCTGCTAGTATGATCGCTGTTCATTGCGTCACCAAGGGTATCCCAATCTCATAGGGCTGCTTGAACTTAGGTAGATATCAAACGTTTGCCCTTCGTCGGGGATTGTGGAGAACGGGGTGTTGTTGAAAGAAAGGGAGATGAGACGAAGAATGACGCAATACATGCATTACGCAAGATAGTGTTCCCGAATCCATACAAGGAGAAGCAGGTGACATCAACAGTAAACGCCTTTGTTTTCGGTAAAACATCGTTATCAACTCAGTCCGTATGTTCCGGTGTCAGTATGTGTGCAGTGCCCAATAATCACTGCCAAACCGAGTGGTGAGCTGCATCGTGTGGTTATCTCTAACTCGCCTCCAGCAGCCCGCTCGTTCGATTATACTACTGAAGTCGTAATCTATGTAATTTAAGAAAAGCCCAGAACTGAACGATTGCATCCTGTAACCTTAATAACAGGTGAAAATGCCCAGTATAATGGATTGGCCGGAAACGATTTCAGCTTTCATTTTCACCATTTGACAAACCCTCTCAACATCCCGTCAGGTTGACGAATTATTACGGTCTTGAGAGCAGGCCTTTACGTGAGGGTTGGTTTTTAACAACATCGATAACATTGTTAACAACAACTAACAGCGACAGCAACAACAGATAAATTATACTGAAAATTGCAGCCACAATATTTCCAATAATCTTGTCATCAAAGTTTCTTCTTTTTTCTCGGTAGTAGTAGTAGCGTAGCCATTTTTGTTCTCGTTAGTGCTTCTCTTTATGTCTACGACAATTTCCTAGTCTATTAGACATATATTTTTCGAAATATGTAGCCGTATTTTTCTAACAGTCTGTACGCTTGTGTGTCTTCATCGTTGTCCCACAGCTTACAGGGGTGTCAACATTTGAGCGGTCAGGGATTTCGGTCATGTGCAACAAATTGGAGGTGTTAGGGGGCCGGAATAGCTCAGTTGGTATAGCGCTGGACTCGTAATCCAAGGGTTCCGGGTTCGAATCTCCGACGGGTCGTTTCAGTATAGAGGGATTTTTCCCTCGGAGTTAACATTGGTTCTGACTCTATTTTCCATACAGTCCTTCGAATGAGACTATAAATCGAGGTTCCGTGTGTGAACGCACGCATAACACCTTGCACACACGTAAAATCCTATCACCACCTTTCGGAAGAGAAGGCCAGTTTGGCCGTTGGTAAGAATGAGACGTTACACATAGCATTCACCTTCCCCGAAGATGAAGTATGGCTGCCTTAATGGCGGGATAAAAAAAAAAACGGTCATGCACACAAAACTCCACTCCCTTTGTTGGGCAGATAGGATTAATACTTGCCTGTCTATACAGGGAGTGTCCGCAGGAATATCAGCCTGCGTACGCAGAAGAAGAAGGAGGAGGAGGTGTTATTTTACATATCTGAAACTTGGACACAAACAGGCACAGTACAGTATGTGGGGTAGGGTCGGTAGACGTTGATTGTCCCCTGGTGCACCTGACGTCGCTGATTGCAAGATTTCTCTCCCTTCTCCCCCCCCCCCCCCCCCCCCCCCTCTCCATCTACTCCGTTCGCCGTTCCCACCCCCCCCTCCCCCTCTTCTCCATCCCCCACTCCCTTTCGGTCACCTCACCCCCTCTGGACCAGCCCCGTGTTACGTGTGCTGATAAAAACTTCGGGGGGTGGTGTGTGTGTGTGTTGTGATAATGCAAGCCACATGGCTTAGCACTTTTCTTCTGCCCTCAATCACTCATTCCCAATACCCACCCGGCCAGCGGCACAGGCAGGTAGCCGTCCTCCCCACTACCATCACCAGCAAAAAGAAACGGCGCCTGAGCCGTCACAGAGCTAATTTTCCCCTCGGTCGGCTGTCGGCCACCACCCCACAGGTACCCGTTGCGATGGACCCGCCACCATGCCAGCCGCCGCGGTGCCAGACGTTGAATGTGTGCTGAGCTTATGTTCCACCCGAGCCAGGAGGCAATACTAGCGCGGCCATCGACGGAAAGCCTTCTGGGCAGACTTGGGGGACAAACCCGCTCAGTACCATACCCAGAAGTCCAGCCCGACGACACATAGTGCCACCTCCGTAGGAAAAAAAGAAAGAGCAGCGAACGCAATTGCGCCGTGGGTGCAGTGTTCGGGTAGGTGACCAATTTTCGGGCCGAGGTCCTGCGGAATTTCCCAGGCGATCGTTTATCAGTGGTATGTAACCCGTGGCGTGTCCGTTGAGAGGGTGTTGTTTTCAGTGTTGTCCTGAAGAGTTTGTTTTGGTTTATTACTGGGTTGATAGCCGTGGCTGGCGTTCCGTTGGCTTGTCACTCGCGTGTCTCCATTGTGTTCTGTCTGTCGTTCGCTTTGTTTGTCTGTCTGAATGGTCTGAACATTCAATCATTATTAAGTATGAAAGTGCATCAAATGTTCGTACTTACGAACAGAAATCATTTTTGTTGTTGTCAATATGTATAAACGTTCCGACTAGATTATAACAATTGTTCATTGGTTCGTTTCACCAGATTGTATTGAAATGAGCTGCCGTACATACCCGTTAGTCTGCCTCTTCTTAGAACAGAGACCCCCCCCCCCCACCCCCCGTGCGCGTGCGCCACACACACACACACACACACACACACACACACACAAGCCCAGCGTGGAGAAAAAGTTTTTAACTAAAGGATCCAGGTAACGAGAAAATGAACACCCTTATCGTCGAAAGGGAGAAAGACTAGGTCCTCTGGACAGATGGGACGGTGAATGTTTCTGTCGCAGTTCTTTATCTGTACTGTGGTTAGTTAGTGGGGTGTACATTTAAAATCCAGTAGTTAAATTTAGCCGTTAGAAGCATTCAGTGAAGGATCCAATGGGTCTCTTATTATCGTGATAATTACCTCTAGGCATTCGTAGTTATTGGAGTGAGTCTTTTCTCCACAATCAAAGATACAGCGTGACGTGATGGGGAAACGATGGGTGGATGTAACTAGCTCTCGTCTTCATCACTGATCAAGATGATGTCAGTAGCGAAGGGACAAGACAGGGCGGAGAAATGAGTTTTCGTAGCTTTTTTTTTTTTTTGTTGGTTGAAAATCTGTTGTTTCTATAACTTGATTTCCTTCTTCGTTTCTTTAAGAATATAGCAATGAAATTCGGTATTTAATAGACAGAGCAGTATTACATAGCTGTCTCCATTACGTGTCTGAGATCTTTCACTGTGAAATACTTGTAACCAGTCGATTCGGACATGCGTAAGTTTAAAGTTTATTGCTGGATCTGTCTGTTTCAACGAGACCGTGCTTTTTTTTCCGTAATTTTCAAGCGAACTTTTTTTGTTTGTTTATTATTGTTGTTTCTGGGAAGAAGGAAGGGGGACGGGGTTAATCACGGTTATTAACACGGTTTGAGTTCAGGAAATCTCGTTCGAGCACTCTAGTAAGACTGCGGCTCGAAAACAATGAGCAGGCATAATCCAGGGTCCTGTGACGCGTGCTTAACTTTATGATCGCATTTATTTCTGACCCCAAGGGCACGCTTTCGAAGCGTTTTGTCGACTGTTTTTAATGGCCGTGAAGCCGTTCGTGAAGAGCGCAGGGAAAGGACGTGACTGGTTCGGTGTGATGGAGAGTAGTGCGGTACAAGGAGTCCCGCGCTTTTTGAGCGTACATTTAGGTGCTCCAACACAAATACCGCCAGGCCGAGGTCTGCTGATGAGTGCTGCCCAGGGGACGAAAGTTGGCCCTAGACAGGGGAAACAAAAGGTTTTGTTCCCAAGACGGAATTTGAGGGTCCCCTTATGCTGTCAGGGAAGTTTTTTTTTTTTTTTTTTTTTTTTTTTTTTTTTTTAAATTTTTTTTTTTCACACCAAAATTCTTCCCCTTTGTCCCGTTTATAACCCCCACCCCCTTCTGTTATTTTTTTCTCCGTACATTTTTTCGCTAAGTCGTTGTCCTGATAACTGTGTACTTTTTTTGCTTGCTCTAGTCCCCCCCCCCCCCCCCCCCCCCCCCCTCCCCACCCAATACATATTTGTTCAGCGTACAAAACGTGTGTGTGATTTTTTTGTTATTCACAAATTTGGAACGAGCAAAACTTGAATAGGCAGCATCATATTTTAAAGAGCGTTTGGGAAGGGCGGGAGGGGAGGGAGGGGGGTTGTTGATGGCTATAGTACAACCTAGTGCGGTCTTACAGTCGTTTGTTTAAAGCAATAATCATGATGTGAAAACAGAGACGATACCGCGGTATGGTCCAGTGCATACTCTCTAAAATCACTTCATTAAGTTAAAACAATATGATGTCACAATTCCATAATGGTTTGCTGTTTAACCCACATTATCATTATGAAATTTATGAGAACATCACAATTTTATTGCAATCTACAGTCTAAATAATGCACTGCATTTTTTTTTCAAATCACAGTTTTGCGCAGCATACACTCTCTGTAACGCGAATATTACAACAATGATATAACAATTCAGTACAGTCTATGCTCTCAAAAACTCTTTAACCATTATTAAATAATGAAAGTATCACCAATGCAATGCAGCCTCTACTCTCAAAAAACACATTGTTGTATTAAGAGATTTTCCATATCACACAATGAGGTATCATTCTTATGTAGTACACATTTTTTTTTCACCTCACGCCATTGTATTAAAACAATGACAGTATCACCGTTCAGTGCAGTCTACATTCCTAAACACACGTCATCGTATTACGTCATCGTATTAAAATGGCAATTTCACAATCTAAGGCATGTACAGTTTCAGTGCATTCTTACAGTCTCTAAGAAAATGGCACAATATCAACATAATGATGGTAGCACATTTCAATGAGATTTCAATGTACACTCCTTACGCCGCGTCATGCACAATGGCGGGTATTAAAATTCAGCGCAGACTGCACTATTAAACACGTCATTATTTTAAGACGACTAAAGTATCACAATTCAGTTTAGTCTACATTCTTGAAAGCGTCTTTATATTCAAACAATTGCGTTACAATTTAGTGGAGTCAATTCTGAAAAGATACACTATCATATAAAACACAGACACTAATTGATAAAAACACGTTTTTGTGGAATAACAAAGATAACGTCAACGCAAGTCGTCCACACTGTTTCTAAAGATATGCCATTATTATTCAAACAATAGCAATATCACAATTGAAAGCATTTTACACTCTTTGCAACACATCATAATTCAGTGTATTCTACACTGTTTGAAAACGCGTCATTAAATCCAAACGCACACAAAAAGCGCTATAAAAAGGAACTCCTCTCAATAAAGCCGCTGCGGTGCTGTAGTTAGCGTTGCGGATTCCGGGCTTGAAATTCGTGGGTTCAGTTCCGAGCAAATGCATTCATTTGTAGGATTTTTCCGCCCCGACCGGCTGAGTTTGCTATGGGATTAAATGGGAAAACCGGAACAATGCAGTCGAGCACCATCAACAAAATGGATACCTATCTGAAAGTGTTGATCAGATTTACTGTCCAGCTGTGCAGGTGTCAGTATCGCTCGAGCCTGGGTGATACCGGGATGTATTGCGAAAGAAGTGCAAAGTACAGTCGTGTTATGAAGTCTCTGAACAGAGTGGAACACCACAGCATCACCCTCATCCTCAGCCATCATGGGAAAAAAAAAAAAATTCTTTGGGTCTTCATGGTGACCTCAGTGTCGACGTCCTGTCCACTTCTCTGGCCTTGGTGAGTGCTTGTCGGGACGGTCAGTGCTGGCAAGATCACGGGGGATGTGGTGGCGGTGGGGGTTCGTTGAATGGACGTGATGTCGCTCCACGGAGGAGGACACACTCACGAGCTGGTTCCGCGCTAATGAATCATTATTATCGTCAGTATGGGGCATAGTTAGTGGGAGGCGTCTTGTGTATGTTGGCTCAGAACAGGTCCCCACTGAACATCACTGAAGTGACTCGGCAGCCGTGAATTTCTCCTCTGCTGGGTGTCTCATAATGACCTGATACTGACTGCTCCCCGTGGATGTCTGGTGCTGGGGCTACATCAGGACAAGCTCGGGTGTGGCTGTGACCGGGGAGCCGGAATGAACGGGCGCCGGTGAGAGTATTAGACAGAAAATGAAACAATAATTAAAAAGAAAAACTACCAGATGCAAGACATTTTTAACAGCCAAGCCAAACACAAAGACTACACCGGCACTCGGAGTCTAAGGTATTAAAGATACATGAGGGTGTGTATCTCACGATTGAACGTGTGATTGAAGAAAATGTTGAATTCCTCGGAGGATAATTCCAATTTGTCGTCAATGGACCGAATATTCATCATTTCGCTTTGCAGTTTAAATATTTTATGACAAGTGAGACTCTCTGCTGTTATAGAAACAATTCTGTTTGAAAGTTCATCCCGCGGGAATTGAATTCACCGGAGGACAATCCGATTAGTTTTCCGTCACTGAATTCTACCTGTCATTTTTTTCCCAGGAAAAAAAAAATAGGCGGATAGAAGTTAAGCTGATACATGCTAATATTGCTGTCTGGCTGGCTGGCTGGCTGACTGTCTGTCTGTCTGTCTGTCTCCACACACACACACACACACACACACATGCACGCAGGCACGTGCAAAACGCCCGCGCTTGCACACAAACACACACACGCGTGCGCGTGCGTGTACATCTAATATCTAATGTGTGTGTGTGTGTGTGTGTGTGTGTGCGCGCGTGTGTGTGTGTCCCCGGACTCCTAGCCTGTGACAATATCTCCCCAAACGAAAGGAGACGGTTCAGTGATCCCTTTCAGGCAGAAAACTGAAGTCAAATAAGAACACGAAGTCAAGCGCATCCTCGCAGTTGTGGGGACAAAGCAGCGGCGGTAGATGTAAGTGACTGGCAGTAAGGGCTCTGATTACAGGCAGCAGTCAACATACACGCTCTGTAGGAGGTCTGGCACATTCCGCGGGAGACATGTGGAGAGTGAGAGTGTTCAGCGATGTGAGGTGGTAGTGTTCACTAATGCTTTTTGAAAAAAAAAAATTAGAGCGATGAAGAGATGGCGGTGACAACTCCAGCCACAAATAAATCTCTTGCTGTGTAGTTAGTCGTGAAAACAACAACAATATTGTGGATAGACAAACAGCAACCATTTGTTAAGAAGGAAACAAATGTCTCGCAATCTGTTATCGCAGTTTTCACACCCCCCTCCCTCCCCTCCCCCCAGCAATCATGATGAAAACTGGTCGAAAATAGCTGTTGAAATGCGTTTCATAATTTTGCTATTTTTTGGTTTTCTTTAAACGCAAGGTGCAGTTAAATCGACAGAATGATTGAACATATCAATCTTCCAGGGAGACTGGAATGCACGGATGGACGGTCAAATAGCAGTAGACTTATCGTTGTAGTCGGATTGTTTGTAAAATGTTTACACGTTCATCTTCACTAAAGAAGACTATATCTTCAGAATGAACGGGGAGAGGGGGAGGGGGCGGGGGTTTGGAGTGTTGGAATCTAGAAAGTGTTTCGAAGTGTCGTAGGCGAAGTGGATAAGGCGTCAGACTCTAGTTCCGAAGTCTGGGGTTCAGTTTCCACTCGAGATAACCAGACTGGAAGATTTTCTGTTCAGACGCCTCCTTGCCATTGGGGTGAATCTTTGAACCGATACGCCGTCTGTGAACGCATGCATAAGAATCATGCGCGCGCATTTAAACTCATTCCATATTTCGGAGTATTCCATTGTGTGGGCGTGGGATGGATGGTACGAAAATAACCCGTGCACATCAGTGTTATGTTTAGGCATTCTCCACGAAGATGGGGTGTGGCTTATTTAATGGTGGGATCAAAAACGGTCGCACAACGCAAAAACTTCACAAACTCAGTGTTCTTGCCAAGAACAGAGAGAGAGAGAGAGGAGAGGGGGGGGAGGGGAGGGAGGGGGGAGAGGGAGAGAGAGAGAGAGAGAGAGAGAGAGGAGGGAGAGAGCTATAATTTACGGACTGAGAGAGAGAGAGAGAGAGAGACGAGAGAGAGAGAGAGAGAGAGCGCTATAATTTACGGACTGTGCCGATGACTCAGTCTGATAGGACATGGTCGAATGTTCATTTAGAGATCATTTGGAGGCTGATTAGCGTTAATTGATTATGTTGGGAATGATTGTCCGGCGAAGGTCACGGCCAGCCATGTCTGAAGCCAGCGACGAATGCGGTATAGTCTAATGGTTTTTATTTGTTCACACCTCCCCATGAAGTCAGACTAAAAACTTGAAAGCTTCACACAGGAATCTCGATGGCTTCCTGCGGAGGAAGGGAACAGAGAGGGCAGAGGAAGGGGTGGAGAGGGAGGAGTGGGGTGGGGGAGGGGGTGGTGTGAGGGGCAGGGCGAGGGCGGAGAATGAGGCTGGGGGCTGACAGGCAAGGGCAGCTGCCTTCAGAGACGTTGGACTTTGACATGTGATTGAGGAAAACGAGACAGGTCTAGAATAAACCCAGTGCTTCAGCAGAACCCGTTTCTTTTTTTTTCTTTTTCTTTATTTTATTTTATTTTTTGATTCAAACCACCGAATACACGTATATGTTGTAATAATAGCATGTGTTCATGTCCATGTCTATCGGCGCTTGCTTACCACCGTAATTACCAATGAATTGAGTTTAGTCAATACATCGAAAGCCCTATAATTATCCAGCCATTTGTATTGGTACTATGTTGGAGTTTGATTTAAAAAGTGTGTTCAAAACAAAAATAAGTTTTCAGCTGAAAATTTTTATTTCCTGTTTTATACGTTTTGTAGCAATTTCTTTCACTTTTAGATTCGCTATTTTGATTTAAAAAAAATAAAAAAAAAAACAAACAAACAAACAAACAAAAACGGGGTCTGTTGGAGCGCCACCTTTATTCTAGACCTGCCTCGTTGTCCTCAATCACATGTCGAGGCAGGTCTAGAGTGAAGCCAGCATTGCGTTTATATTATTATTATTACTATCATTATTATTTTATTATTATTATTATTATTATTGTTATTATTATTATTATTATTATTATCATTATTTGTCTTCTGCTTCGTGTGTTCATGTTCGGCGGATACAGTACTTATTTATTTTTAATTTTTTTTTTTTTTAAAGATCTAATCTCCTGTTATTCTGAACCGTTGTCTTACTGCGTTTGGGACGTTGACTTCAAATGGCTTCACCAGTCTGCAGAACTGTACGTCTCACAAGTGACTTGACGGGGAGAGGGAGGGAGGGAGAGGCGGGGGGGGGGGGGGGGGGGGGGGGGGGGGGGGGGGGCCGGGGCGGGGGAGAGGGGGGAGGAAGGAAGCCAGAGGTTGGCGAGTCGCCATAACAGTAGCACTCAGTGACGGGTCAGAAAGGGAAAATGTTACGATTGTCGTTCGAGGCCTGTCGGGTCAAAGCCCTCAAAAACTCTCTCTCTCCCCCCCCCCCCTCCACCTTTCAGTCTTTCCTCGCCCTTACCTCTCCCCCTCCCCCCCCCCCCTTCCCTACAGTCGGCTCCCCCCCCCCCCCCCCCCCCCCCCCGTTC
>JADBJO010001881.1:87500-90000 GCA_016801955.1 Conus betulinus
GTGTGTACTAAATCAAAGGTTAAAACCAAAGAAATTCATAACATTTCCTTATGTCCTCACGCACAGGAGTAATGCAATTAAAAGAGAGAGAGAGAGAGAGAGAGAGAGGGAGAGAGAGAGAGAGAGAGAGAGAGAGAGAGAGAGAGCGCACTCGTGTGTTCTCTTTATTGTGATATCTTTTCTACAAAGAGTGATATTAAGCAGAAGAAGGGATTGGTGTTGGAGTGTGCCGAATATATATGCAGGTTCGCGGCGAAAGTGTGTGTGTGTGTGTGTGTGTGTGTGTGTGTGTGTGTGTGTGTGTGTGTGTGTGTGTGTGTGTGTGTTTTTCATGCGTGTATTATATGTTTTTTTTTTTTTATTAGTTTGTATATGTTCGTGTGTGTATGTGTGTTAGAGAGAGAGAGAGAGAGAGAGAGAGAGAGAGAGAGAGAGAGAGAGAGAGAGAGAGAACTGGAGATGAGAAAGAAAGGCACCGGGCATATCTTGTCGCCGGCGACAATATGCAGGAAGGTTTCACGGCACATGTGTTCACCCAAGCATACTTTGTCGCCGGCGACAACAGGTGCCCAGTCTAAACACGGCAAGCACACGTGTACACACACACACACACACACACACACACACACACACACACACACACACACACACACACAGTCACTCACTCACGTAATCGCACATGCATTATTGACACACACACACACACACACACACACACACACACACACACACACACACACACAACACACACACGCACACACATACGTGTATGCACAACTGCCGTAGCACATATTGTCGCCGATATATATATTGTCGCTGGCGCTCGTGCAGCTGTTGTTGTATTTAGGGACATCCCTGTCACGTATTGTCTGTGACAATATATAACGATGTGCGACAATGTGTGCCGAGAAAGCTTGCATATATTGTCGCCGGCGATACTGATAGGATATGCTCGGATACAATACATGTTACAACAAGGTGGCAGAATTGGAATTGAGAGAGAGAGAGAGAGAGAGAGAGAGAGGGGGTGGGGGGGTGACAGGTCATATACAAGAGAGGGAAATGGAAGGGAAGAAGGAAGAGAATGAGGTGTCAGTGAGTTGAAGGTTGAAAGTTGTGTGTGTGTGTGTGTGTGTGTGTGTGTGTGTGTGTGTGTGTGTGTGTGTGTGTTTCAATTCCTTGAAGCATTCTTTTTCACGATCAGTTGTTATCATCCTGTCATCGTCAGCACAAGCAAAGGTCAATTTGATGATAAACTGGTTTAGTCAGTCAGCGTGGCTTTGTGTGTGTGAGTGCGAATGACTTTGACTGTGCAAATAAGTGTTCTGATTAGTATGTACATGTGTGTGTGTGTGTGCGTGTGTGTGCGTGTGTGTGTGTGTGTGTGTGTTTTTTTTTTTGTGTGCACGTGTGTGTGCACGTGTGCTCGTATGTGTATGTATGTATGTATATGTATGTATGTATGTATAGATAATTAGATAGATAGACAGATATTTAGACAGACAGACAGGAGATAGATAGGTCTTGAAACAGAAGTTCATTCATTATGCAATACAGGAACGCTTCATCAAGCAAAACAGCTGCCGCTGGCTGGTTTTGCCGACGTGTCCTTTGGAGGGACAGTAAAACGAATGAAAGCACTCACTGGGGAAAGATGTCTTCCTGTACCCCGTTCCCCGTGAAACACCTGTCTTTGTCTTTAAGTTGTGTGTTGTCACTTGGGATGGAGTGTGATAGTTGTTGCCACTCCCTGTCAGAAAGCGGAAGGCGCTGAGACCCGCCCAGGTTTTGTCATCATTTCTATTTTTTGCATGTCCGCCTTCAACCTGTGAGCCCTTGGCGTGTTGTCAAGTGTTTAACTTGGGATTTTCTGAAGTTTTTTTTTTTTGTTTAATGCTTGTGGATTTTTATCTCTGGTTACTGGCGTTCTCAACGGTGCCCGTTGTATTTCCGCCTTTTAAATTTTAGACAAATTTCAGTCTGCCATCGTATTCAAAATTCTTTGTTTTTTCTCGTCACTGAGTCGTCCTCTTCGTTTTGGGAGACACAAATCATGTGGCCAGTGGTGTCTGATTGACTTCTGATTTCCACCTTTTGAATTTCAGACAAAACTTTAGTCCAACATCTCATTCAAAATCCTTGATTCCCCCCCCCCCCCCCCCCCCCCCCCCCTCCCCCGTCACTGAGCTCACTTGTTCCTTTTTGGAGACACTGATCGTGTCGCCAATGGGCGTCTACTTGATTTTCTCGAGTTTTCTGTTTGTCTATACAGAAGAACTCATCATGCAGCAGGTAACGAGTTCCAGTAGAACGCCTTATGAGCTTTTCACAGGGCGAAACAGCTTTTGATTGCTGGTCCTGGTGACCTCCCCTTGAGATGAACAGTGAAACTAGTGGAAGCACTTACTGGAGAAAGATTTATTCTGTGCTCCCTTCCTCTTAAACGCAGGACCGTATTTTTGAAGTTACGTTTTGCTTTTTTTGGTATCTGCGGCGGATT
>JADBJO010001881.1:102500-142500 GCA_016801955.1 Conus betulinus
TGCTTTCATGCATTTATCTATTTCTTTGTCTGTGTGTTTGACGTGTTGCACTACGCAACTGGCTGAGTATTGTAAACTGTTTCTTAATTGTAAAAATACAGTTGTGGCCTGTGTGTGCTTTTCCCTCCACACACGAAACCCACAGTGGTGTCAGACCCGAGGAGACAACTCCAACTCACCCAGCGGACACTTGCCCTCATGGACCGAGCAGACTGGCACGACTCGTTCAAGAACACGGCTGTCATCTTAGGGAAGTGGCGTGTCAACACTGACCTGGAGTCAAGTGTCGACGGACCAAACGAAGGAGAGGAGGATTTTATATCGGTGAGACGGATGCGACGTGTCCCTCCGGGGGGCTGAAGAAATCATTGACCAAACTGTTTTTCAGTTTGACAGACCACAGGTACTTTAACGGCTCAAGTTTTGGGGGTACCACAGAGCGGATGCATCAAAGGAAGAGAACACACAAGGGGTGGATTAATTTGGGGGAGGGAGAGTTGGAAGGGGTATATAGTAGGGGAGACGGGGCGATTTGATCTTTGTTTTTCTTCCCAGTGGCATTACTGCAACGTTGTTGATTCCGGCTCCTTCATATACGGCCACATTCAGGCGGTTCTGTCGCAGCCTCCCTACCGGCATTCTGAAGGGAGCAGTCAAAAGGGGACTTCATGGGGGGGGGAGGGAGGGGGGCCCAGGGGGAGACATCGCTCTCCTTTTGGGCCACTCTGGCGGTGTGATGTTCCACGATGCAGGAAATTACCCACTGAGCCCTCGGCTGACGACCATCACTGTTTTGTCACGGGGCCAGCTCCAACAGGCATCATCCCTCGCGGTTGGAGTTAACGATAGTTCCCATGAACTGCATAATATTAAAGAATTTGATACGAACTCATCACGGGCTCAGATAGATATTCAATAAACTAATGTCATTTCTATATCTATCTATCCTTATATCTATGTATCTATCACTTCTCTCTCTCTCTCTCTCTCTCTCTCTCTCTCTCTCATATATATATATATATATATATATATATATATATATATATATATTCTTCATCTTCATTTTTTTTTCTAAAAGTTCAAATCTTTGCAAAGTCATTACTATAATGACTGAAGAATGTTAGCCTGCACTTGTTTTCCCCCACTAAATTGTTCAGCATTATATATATATATATGTATGTATGTATGTATATATATATATTTATTTATTTATTTAAGAGAAGCTGAAATGTCAGTGAGTGTGTCCCCGTGTTCCCATTGGAAACCTATAGCACACCAAACAGCCCTGCAGACTCGACACCTTCAGAACATCTCAGAAACATGTGCCTCTGGTGAGAGTGGAACCTAGGACCGATCACCCTGCGCGCCCGGGCTACTCTGATCATCATCGCGCGCCGTGGCGACTGGGGTGGATGATGGGGATTTGTTCAGGGGATCTAGGGTCCGACTTCTCCTCGTCACCCCCTTCGCATCACCCTGCCCCCGCGTTTTTCACCCCCGCCGCCTCCCTTGTCCACCCTCTCCCGGCCCTTTCGTTTCATTGTTCACCTGAAATCTTTCTGAGGTAGAAAACTGAAAGCTTATAAAGGAACAGAATCAAAGAAACTCCATGGCATTAGCAACGAAACAGAATCAAAGAAACTCCATGGCATTAGCAACGACAAGTATCTAGTTCTCAGTGACCTTGATCGATCCCTTCTTTGTAGGTCCTAGTCCAACCACCCAGCCACTCGCCCTCCCCATTTTTGTCACGCCCTCTCTCATTTCACCCCCTTCCCCTCCCCTCTTTGCTAGTCATGTACAAACTCGTGTGGTGGCTGTCATCTGTCCCCTCACCAACCACCCTACTTCCGTACAACACCCCCCCCATCGTCATCAAACAACACAATACCGTGTGGCGGCAGTCGAGACACCTTAAAAAATAAAAAGAAAAGAAAAAAAGCAAACAAACCGAACCCATCCCCACCTTCACTGAACGGCATGGTCGGCTGATACAGACAACCATGGTTCAGGAGCTCCTTAATTCAGACATGGCACTGTTGTTGGGCTACTCCCGTGATGTTTTCTGGTCGCAGCCGACCCACAGAATCCGGATCAAATTCTTCAGGTGATTAAAACCAAGAGTGAGTGGCATTTTCCAGACCCAGCTGAGCCTTGAAACATGGCATGTGGAAGAAACGTTTTCTTTCCGTATTGATTATTCTCAGTTTGTTCTCCAAAAATGCTCGTCGATATTACGTTATTTGGCTGAATTACTCTTTTGTTGTATTCTTTTGATGTACGCAAAATGAGCTGATTAGTATTACATTCGGAATCTTTGCGGTACTGTTATTTGAAACTTGGAAACTTTACTACATTCGGAAGACTACTTGACTGAAATCTTACAAACCAGATACACACACACACACACACACACACACACACACACACACACACACAGAGAGAGAGAGAGAGAGAGAGAGAGGAGAGAGAGAGAGAGAGAGAGAGAGAGAGATGAGAGAGAGAGAGAGAGAGAGCATCTACACAAGATGCTGCGGTCGAAGGCTCCAGCAGAAATAAATGTGGCATCATGTTTCCCCTTGGCAATCATATATCAGTTACAACAGACTTTCAAGCGATTACTCCATACAACCGCACCAGGCAAAATGGTACGAAGTGAAATCCTAAAACGTTGGGCGAACATGTAACGCACTGTCAAATCGAACATGTTTGGCCTCGTCGAGAGATTGACGTAGGATCGTCTCCACTTGTACATGTCCAAGAAGAGCATCTAGAGTAGCACAATTAAAAATGGATGAAATCAGACTTCGATCTGACCAGTAGTGGAGAGGTTTTAATTAAAGACTTCAGCGAATCGAGTTTCATTTTTTTCATTTCATGTTCATAGCCCAGCTGACCGTAAAGAGGGGGGGGGGGGGGGGGGGGGGAGATACCAGGATTGTCATGCGAGTTGGGTGACCTTACATTCATACGTAAAAGCAAGGTAACGGTCAAATCTCTGATTCAGCTTCATTCCGTTGAAAGTCCACTAAATCCACGAAACTCAACAGAAATGTTGGTTGCGGGAGTCAGCAACGAAGCCTTCACTAATTAGTCCGCCCGTTCTTTTTCTTTTCTTTTTTTCTCTCTCCCCTTCACCTCTGCAATGTACCATAAATAGTAACGTCCGCTGATTGGTTCTTGATTTATGCGTAATTCATAAACGCGGAATACGGAACGGCTCTGTCTGTATATGAAAAATGGCCACGAGCCACTCGTACCCGCGCGCAAATTGCGAGACTTTGCGATAAGGGTTGACAGGGGGAGATAAATGTCGTCTTGATCGGGACGTGAAGTCGAGGCCTTCCACACAGTGCGGATTTGCAGTTGGAGGCAACATAATGGACTGCCAGATCCCCCCCTCTACCTCCCTTCCCCCCTCCCCCCCCCCCCTCTCTCTCTCTCTAACTGTGTGAAGAGACAGGTGGGGGTGGTGATGGGATCAGTACTACTATCAGCGAAATCGACTGGGTTGCGAATTGGATAGTGGAAGGTCGAAAAGGGGGTGGTTTCCATAGATACGCGCCCGTGTGTGTGTTTCTGTGTTTTGGGTTTGTGTGCGCCGCTACTCCTCCCACCACATACCCGTCTCTCTCTCTCTCTCTCTCTCTCTCTCTCTCTCTCCTCTCTCTCTCTCTCTCTCTCTCGCTGTGTGTGTGTGTGTGTGTGTGTGTGTGTGTGTGTGTGTGTGTGAGTGAGTGGGGGGGGAGGGAGGAAGAAATAGGGTGAGAGATATAATAATTAATTGGATCATCACAGAAATCGGCTAGGATGTGGATTGGATGGCGGATGGTTAAACAAAAAGGGTTGGTTCCCGTTAAGTGCCCGTGTGCGTGTGCGTGATTTGGATTTTTTTGCGTCCCCCCCCCCCCCCCCTCCCCCCCCTCCACACATACCTTTTCGTCTCTCTCTCTCTCTCTCTCTCTCTCTCTCTCTCTCTCTCTCTCTCTCTCTCTCTCTTCTTCTTCTTCTTCTTCTTGTTCACTCCTTGTGCCTCACCTAACCTCTTCTTAAATCAAGCACCCTAAACATCGTCACTGTCACTAGCTACAGCCTGTGAACACAACACCCAGCTTCGACCTTGCCAGTGGCATCCGGGTTCACACACCATTGCTATTATCCTGCGCGCAGCGAAGCACTGCACAGAAGGCTTTTGTTTTCAGCCCTGTTTGTTTGCATACCAGACTTTCTGTCAGTGAGACAACAACAACAACAACAACAACAACAACAACAAAGGGAAAAAAAAAAAAAAGAAAAAAGAAAAAAAAAAGGTTGAGAAAACTGAAAAAAATACGAATTTTATCAAAGTGTATTTATTGTCAATATTCAATACAGTTTTAAGGAGAAAGAAGAAAAGAACTGCGATGTCGTGTGATTTGCTGGCGACAGCTCTGTGTATGGCATCTTGTGTGACTCATGAAAGGCCTGTGCTGCGTAAGTTTATATTAGAACGTACTTCCTTTGTTATAATTCGGTCTTAGGGAACATGACATATGTTCAAAACATACACTGGCTGCTTTTGTCTTGCTGATTGATATAGAAGTAATTAAGTCTCACAGCCCCGATTTGCAAAACTAGCGAGATGCCAGGAAAAGGTGTTCGCAAACGACTGAAAGGAGAGAGGGGACGCAATTTTCACTGTGGCTGGTATCAGCTTAAATACGCTAGACTTTCGACCATTTATGTAGAATTGGTATAAGCAAAACAAAATTGCGTCCTCTGTACTTTGGGTGACTGTAGCGCGCAGGATTTACGTCTCTTTCTCTACCACTCATTTCTTATGTCTGACCGAAGCGAAAATACCCATCGTCCACTGATAGTGACAAGGATATCACAAAGTCAGTCCCATCTCGATGAATCTGAACACGGAAAAGGTGTGGCGTTAGAGGTGTAGAGGGTGTTAAAGGGGATTAGAAGCATTGTGGACAGCGTCTGAGGAGCCAGATAACAGGTTTGCCTAACAACACCATCCTGGGCGTAGCATGCTCGAACCCTGCTCACACACACACACACACACACACACACACACACACACACGAGCGACGCGCGCGCACGCACACACACACGTTCAAACAGAGAGAGAGAGAGAGAGAGAGAGAGAGAGAGAGAGAGAGAGAGAGAGAGAACCCAACCCACATTTGATATGTGTATACTTCCAACCATATGCAAACTTTTTTTAAGTCCCCAGAACCCCCCCCCCCCCCTCCTCCTGCTCTTCTCTTCATCTGTACCCCAAAGATAATAATTGCAATAATAATTGCAATAATGATTGCGATAATGATAATAGCAATTGTATTGACAGTGATGATGTGATAAAAATGGTAATAATATATAATTTAAAAAAAAAAAAAAATACAGCCTGACCGACTAACTCTCTCACCACCTGCGATTGATAGGTGGCTACCAGTCGTGCGGCGTCACGCAGAGAGAGAGAGAGAGAGAGAGAGAGAGAGAGAGAGAGAGAGAG
Source organism: Conus betulinus (assembly GCA_016801955.1). Taxonomy (NCBI): domain Eukaryota; kingdom Metazoa; phylum Mollusca; class Gastropoda; order Neogastropoda; family Conidae; genus Conus; species Conus betulinus. The sequence continues at coordinate 108,007 of JADBJO010001881.1, forward strand.
GGTGGCAGGGTAGAGAGATAGGTGAGACCACTATCTATGAGGAGAAGTCCCAGAACAAAGGGTGCAAAAGGCAGAACTCCGCCCGGCCCAACAGAGAGGGGGATTAGGGAGATAAGTGACCCCCACCCCGCGCACACTTGTGGTGTGGATGACTGGCTGGCCGGGGGCCGGGGGTTTGTCTCTCTCGTGTCTCACAGAGGGGTGGTGCGGCCCGACATGGATTTGCAGCGGGACCTTTTGACGATAATGGCATTGACACAGATTATCGGTTATCACACCATGTGGGAGTGGTTATTGGTCCGTCGTCGTGGTGTCGAGCTACGTCCTGGTTTTAACACATACATGCGTGCACGCACACACGGAGAGAGAGAGAGAGAGAGAGAGAGAGAGAGAGAGAGAGAGAGGGGGGTGGGTGGGTGGGGAAGGTGTGTGTGAGAGAGAGAGAGTGGGGGGGGGGTGGGTGAGAAAGAGAGATGCAAATAGCAAATATGGAAAAAAAAAAGTGTCAAACTACTTGCCTTGTTCACCTAGTTAGTAAAATCAAGCTATTCAACACTGTTTGATCAATCTTTGAAAGAGAAATAATGAAATATGTAAAGCAGGGTATGTAACTCATCGTCATTTTCGTATCACGTCTGCAGGCAACTTCAGACCAAGCTCTCTCTCTCTCTCTCTCTCTCTCTCTCTCTCTCTCTCTCTCTGTGTCTGTCTGTCTGTGTCTGTCTCTCTGTCTCTCTCTCTCTCTCTCTCTCCTCTCTCTCTCTCTCTCTCTCTCTCTCTCTCTCTGTGTGTGTGTGTGTGTGTGTGTGTGTGTGTGTGTGTGTGTGTGTGCGCGCGCGCGGGGATCTATTTCACTGTACACCGAAGCCACCAGAATGACAACACACTTAGATAGGCAATAAGAAAAAAAAAGTTAATGTTTATGACTGGCGCAAGCCCACGTCGACCTCAACACGCCTGGCCGGAGCTGGATGTTGTACATGCTCGTCAGCAACACAGATTTGCATCTCCAAGTCTATCAAACTCCAGGTTGGACAGTAATGAAATGAGCACAGGTGTGTGTGTGTGTGTGTGGGGGGGGGGGGGGGGGGGGGGGACTTTGACGTTACACAATGGCGCAGTCTAAAATCGTTCACAAATGATTAACAGAAACTGTCCGAAAGGGAGTGAGAAAAGTAGTCTGCGGGTGGAAAGTGAGTTGAAAGGGCAATTTTCGTTTGAATGTTTGTACGTTTTGCATCCCTCTATCGGCTTTTATTTCAGTATTCAAGGTCGCAGTGGTCATGTCAGAGAACAATCGCACTACTTCTAAAAGTCAGAACCAAACCAAGAATTTTTTTTTTTCTCCAACATGGCTGAACCGCACATTGGCTAAATTAAACTGATTACAGTTTAAAAGGTTTTCGTTGTTGTTGTCTTTTGTCTCAGTAAAAAGGCTTTACGTCTCATTACCTCCTCCTAAGAGACTGACATAACTTGGCAATTAGAAACCTTTGCTGCGTCGGATCGCTTTTCACGGTAGCTAGGCCTATGGACCTAATCTTCTGGTTTGCCTTCAGCGTCGTTAGCCGACTTGATGGGGGTGTTGTGTCCATGACATCACCGAAACGCAAGCCATTCATCATTGTGGGTGCATGACATCACTGGTCCCAAATTGGTTTTACGTCACTGTGTGCGCGTGACGTCACTAATCGCAAATACTCCATCAGTGTCTGCATCAGGGCCTCAGAGGAAATTTGGCGGGCATATTGATCTTTTGGAACCAGAAATGATCCTTCCCTATGTGTCGCAGTCGAAAGAAAGCTAACGTCTTGTTTGGGTTTTGTTTTGTTTGCCTTTTGTTTTGTTTGTTTCATTTTGTCTGTAACTTTAGGAAGTATTTTTATCTTGGCACCTGCGTCTGTTGGTCTAATTTACCTTTCTGTCAGCGATAATAGAAAAAAATAATAAAGACTATCAAAGCTAAAGTACTTGTAAGCCCGTTTTTAACAACACTTGGTGGAAAATGGAATATGACCCAACGACAAAACCGATGATTTTTTCGTGCGGATCCATGGTGCCGATTAGGGTCAAAGAGCTAATCCTGGATTCGTTTGGTACGATGACGCAAAGCTATCAAACCAATTTTAACGAAACTTGGTGAAAAGATGAAGTGTGGCCCTAGGAGAACCCTATGAAATTCTGGTGCGGATCTGGCTCGCTGATCCAGATTAAGTACGGATCCAGATTTGTTAGACCTTAGCGGGAGAGCGCAGACCTAAGTTGCTTCGCTTCTCAGTGCAGTCGAACATGATCCTCTCTACGTGTGGATAAACCGTGTCTGTTTCAATTGTAATTTAAGCATGGATATTTTCACCTTAGTGGCCCATTCTTTTGTCTTTGTTCCATAAAATCTTTGCACCATATTTTGCCTTTCATTAAAATCTATAGCATGTTAGCTTTCTTTTTTTTTTCGGTCAGGTGACAAGGTCGTGAGGCTGTGAGCACTACGCAAAACGGGCCTGGGAGGAATTGCAGTTGCTGTCCATTCCGCAGAGGCTGTTTAGCCATAAGGCTTTTCAAATGCATGTTTTTTGTGGCATTTCAAATTCGTTCTTTTTTTCCCACTAGGCTTTTTTTTTTTTTTTTTTTTTTTTTTTAATGGAAGTCTAAAATAAGCAGAACGTCTATACGCTCCCTCGGTGCAACCTTTTTTTTGTTTTTTTTTTTTTTTTTTTTAATGAAGTATGTCAGTAGAACAGTTGTCCTGTTACACAGCTGATCTACGAGATTCATCAATAATTTTACCGTCTTCTTTCTTTTGTTGTTGTTGTTGTCTGTTGTTCAGAACAGAACTTTTCAACCTCCACTGAAAGGCCGTGTCTGGTCTATTGATTTTCATAAAACGATAGTAAACATAACTAAGTGCCACGGACATACGAGGTTTCTGTCGTATCTACCTACGGGGACAGAATGAGGCGAAGAAGCTCTCCGGGACTGTTCAGGAACAATAAACCGCAGCCACTGGAAGACAAGGGTGTAGGTGGGACGAGGAAAGGGGTGGGGCGGGTGGCAGGGGCGAAGGGTGGTGGTGGGGGTGGGCTGTAGATGGGCACTGTACGCGAAGCAGATAACGGTAAAACAAGGTGATAATGGGAGTACCCATGCTGGGAACGGAGGGGGAGGGGGAGGAACGGAACGTGTGTGTGGGCGCATGTGTGTGTGTGTATGTGTGTGCGTGCGTGTGCGTGCGTGCGCGTGTATGTGTGTGTGTGCTCGTACGTGCGTGCGCGTGCGTGCATATGCACAAATGTGTGGGAAAGAGGGGACTGCTTGTTCTGGAAGCCCCGGAGATGGTAGTTCCGGCAGTGGAGCTGGCACCCTGTGGGTTGGTGGTATCAACATAGCACTGTGGTACGATTTAGCCCCATTTCTCTGTTTCCGCTGCGCGCGTCCACCAATAGGCCTACAACCTATGATTGCAATCTCTCTCTCTCTCTCTCTCTCTCTCTCTCTCTCTCTCTCCTCTCTCTCTCTCTCTCTCTCTCTCTCTCTCTCTCTCTCTCTCTCTCTCTCTTCCGTCTGTTTGTCTGCCTGCTTGTCCGTCGGTCTTACTACCCTGCTTGCCTGTCTGTTTGTCTGTCTGTCTCTGTCCTCCCCTCTCTCTCTCTCTCTCTGGATTTCTGACTGCTTGTCTGATGTCTCACTGGTTACCTGCCTGCCAGACTCTCTGTCTGTCTGTCTCTGTTTCTCTCTCTGTGGTTTTCTCTGGCTGCCTGTCTGTCAGTCTCATTGGCTGCCTGCCTGCATGACTTTTGTGTCTATCTGCTCTGACTGTCTGTCTGTCTGTCTGTCTGTCTGTCTGTCTGTCTGACTGTCTGTCTGTCTCTCTCCTCTCTCATCTCTCTCTCTCTCTCTCTCCTCCTCTCTCTCTCTCTCTCGGCCCTCCTCTAAGGCTCCCCTCTCCCTCTCTATCTCTCTCATTCTGTCCTCCCCCCCCCCCCCCCCCTCTCTCTCTCTCTCTCTTTCGTTCCTGCGTGTGTGCCTGTATGTGTGTGTGTGTTGTCCCGTGTGACGTTGCGCGCGCGCGCGTGTTTGTGTATGTGTGTGTGTGTGAGTGCGCGCGCGCGCGTGTGTATCTATGGGAGGGGGTGGTGAGGGGAGGGTGAGGTAAAGGGGATGAAGACAAGAATGCTTGGCAAAAAAAAGAAAGCTGACTGTCAATGTAAACCAAAGCACTTAATGTCTCCTCCGTGTTTCGTGGATAAACTGGTAATGGATTGTTTCGTTTGTTCGTTTTGCCGTCCCGTCTGTCAGTAGCAGGCTACGACTTTTCTTTGTTTTGTTTTTCAGACACAACCTTGGAGAGAAACAATCTGATGGAAAAGGTGTATCCGAAGCTGAAAGAGTTCTGCCCGAGAGAAACTAACGGTCTGGAATTTCAGGTCTGTTAATGTGTGTGTGTGTGTGTGTGTGTGTGCGTGTGTGTGTGTGTGTGTGTGTGTGTGTGTGTGTGAGTGTGTGTGTGTGTGTGTGTGCGTGTGTGTGTGTGTGTGCGTGTGTGTGTGTGTGTGTGTGTGTGTGTCTGTATGTGTGTGTGTGTGTGTGAGAGAGAGAGAGAAGGGGTTTGGGTAAGGGGTGCAGAGAAAGGGCTGCCGGTGGGGGAAGTTGTAGGTGTTTAATTGGGTGGAAATGTATCCACCCACATCTTAAAACTAGCAGAAACAGACAGCAGAAAGTGACTGTTTTTTCAGTCATTAACATATCAACACAGCAACGCGGGCATTGGTGAATAATGAACACATACTTAAAAACAGAGGCAAAAGAGACTTTCGCCAGGCCTGTTTTTGTCGGCTTGAAATGCGCGATGCTGTAAACGAGGACATGTAGATAGTGTCATAAGCGCACTACGGAAGGTTGATAATTAACCTTAAGGAAACCATGAGCTGGACATCAGCAACGACATCAAGACCAAGACATTCTTCTTCGTGTAAATCTGTCGACAAATACTGTGTAACGCATAAAACTCGATCATTCTTAGAAGTCTTTATATCGAAGAATTTTCATGCCCTCGTTAGATCAAAATGGCTGTGAACCATCGCCAGCAGTGACCTACACGGGATCTTTAGGACCTATCTCAGATCAAACTTAATTTTTTCCAAGGCGAGAACAGTCTTAGACTAAAGTAGTTTGCGTTAAAGAATGAGCGTAATCACTGGGCTACCAAGGCTGACTGTGGCTCTGTGACAGGGCTGTGCACGGGGCGCTACTCACGCGAGAAGCCAGCCAGCCGAATCAGTGTGTTAGGCAGGCTACCTTGAAGTCAAGTTAGAATCCTGAGCTGAACAATGTCACTGGCCAGTCTCACAAGTCAGTCTACTACAACGCTCACCAACGCTTAAAGCGCCCAGTCAGTGCAGAAATGCATGCAATGTCAATGGCAAAATGAAACGATTCTCCTCTTGTGGACTTTGCTATTACAATTTTGCTAGTGGACAGTCTAAAGTATGCTGTATTGTCAGTCTGTTTTCCATCGTCAGTTAGTCAGATTTTAAACGCAGAAACCTCAAATTCATTCTCTAGTAGATATTGGCTCATCATGAAATTTGATGATGATATGCTATGTAGTTTTGGAGTTGTTTTGCTTAAATCCATACCAAAAGCATTATCACTGTGGGGGTAATTTAATAGCAAGTAAACCCATGTGATTTTTTTTTTCGTACGCAACTCGTCAGAGAGAGAGAGAGAGAGAGAGATCTATTCCATTCATTCCGTCCATATCTCACCCTCAAGAGAGAGAGAGAGAGAGAGGGAGGATGGGGGGGGGGTGGGGGGGGGGGGGGGCAGCAGGGGGGGGGGGGGGGGGGGGGGGGGGGGGGGGAGAGACTCATAAATGCTTAGGAACTGGGTCATATTCACCGACGGTGCCAATTTCCTGAGACCTTTCGAGGGAAAATTGCACGTGCAATTTGATACATGTGTTTATGCCGGTGTAAAATGAGACAGTTTCCGCTGTCAAAACGCGGAGAGCGGGGTGTCGCAATTTCCACTAGGTTGTATAACTGTTTATGGAAAGGGGGAAAACTTGGTCAAAATAAGAAAAAAAAGGAACATTCAAACCCACATAAATAGTAAACACGTGCGAACATGATAATTTCAGTATCATGTTCGATTCGATAGGAATACAAAGAAATCTCCACCAACTGTAGTTGGTGTACCACCATTACATTTTTTTACAAACCCATATTGTCCATGCACGTGTAGTATTACCAGTAACCTGTCGTTGGCAAAGACAGTCTGTAGAATTTGTTTGCATGGTAACTGAATCATCTCGTTTTGAAGAAAGTTTGAAGACGTAGGAACCCGAATAATAATCAATGTTACTATTTACTTCTTATACACAAAATAGTAGAGACAGGCAGACAGACAAAATAGTAGAAACAGGCAGACAGACAGATACAGGGAGCGGGGAGAGGGTGGGTGAATAAATTGACGATGATTATTATAAACTGGCTATGCCTTTACGAAAAGGGTGTGAACAGTACATACGTTTGAAAGTATGATTAACGTTTCCAATAAACTGTACGCAACAAGGACACCAAGATATTTTATCACTCCAAATCAAGAGTTAAAATACGGGAGACGAACGATTTAGAAAGTTGCTATTTACTGGTGCGCGTTTAGATTGATTTAATTGGTGCTATTTCTGTCTGTGTGTGTTCGAATGAACTGCACCATTAAAGTGGCATGTTGACATTTTTGGAGGCTGCGCGCACCGTAGAGGGTTTGAGTTTGATGTTTACGCAATACTTGTACTACGAACGGCCCCTCTTCTCTACCCCTATCTACCTAACCCTATGCCCAACAGCTCCCTTATCATCATTCGAAGCAAAAACTGTGCAACGCATTGTCGTAATAATCCCCCCCCCTCCCCCCCCCCCAAGCCCCCTCCCCACGCCCCCCCCCAAAATCCCCCCCCCCACCCCCCCCCCCACACAACACAACCACACACCCACATTCCTTAACTGTTTCGGGTGCGTGGCAGGTGGTAACGTCCAAAACATGGGGCCGAATTCATCGTGACTTAAGCCCTTCCAAAAATCGACCTGGCCACAAAACAACAGCGTTTTCACAACACACCACAACCCACACCACACAATCCTTCCCCCATTGTTCCAATCCACGGGTCCCATTAGCCCAGGTGGTTGACATGAGTATGGGGCGTGTGCTCATTTCGAAGCCACCACACATCACCACTGACTCACTCAGCTGTGCCCGATCACCGATTTCTCCATTCGACAAAAACTCCCCACTTCACACCCCGGTCACTGGTCCAGTGGGCGGGGGGGCCACTATCATTCCCACCAGCGTGACCCCCCCCTCTTCACTTCTTCATGTTCCAAAACGAAGAAAAACTCGTTTTCAGTCTCACCTATCCCAACCCCTGCTCATGAGTTCCAGAGAAAACAAATGTTGGTCAAGAGCAATAGCAAAAGAGAAGGGGAACGAGGGAGGGAGAGGAACACATAGCGGGGGGAGGCGGGGGGGGGGGTGGAGGGGGGGTTGAATTAAAAAAAGCTAAAGATCAAAGCGGAGCGGCCAAATGTTAGATGTGGTATCAAATAGACGAATTCATACATTTATACTACTGGTCCTGTGGAAGGTTTTTCGTTTGGTTTTTTTTTTTTTATCATACGACTTTCCTTCTTCCAAAAATAAATTGTTGTGGTGTGGTCATGGTTGTCCACTCTTCTCTTCCCTTCATAACTGTGTATGCTTCTTTATTTCCAGTCTAAGGGAAAAAAACGCCTTCACAATCGTTAATGTACCTTATATACACTTCTGTGTCCCCATTTGTAAAATTTTGTTTCTCTGTTTCAACGATCCTTTTAGCCGAGCGATAAGTTGTGCTAGTATTCATCGAGAGCCAAAAGAAAAAGCCGAAGTGAGAGCGAATGTGACATTAATTTTGTGCTAAGTGCTAGAGAGAGCCAAAAGAAAAAGCGAGAGAAGTGAGAAGAGACTGGTGTGTGTGTGTGTGTGTGTGGGAGAGAGAGAGAGAGAGGAGAGGGAGAGTGTGTGTGTGTGTGTCTGTCCTTCTGTGTGTGCGCGCGGGCGCGCGCGGGTTGTGTGTGATGTGTGTGGGTTTGTGCGAGCGTGCGCGCGCGAGAGAGAGAGAGAGAGAGATAGAGAGAGAGAGACAGACAGACAGACAGACAGACAGAGACAAAGAGAGAGAGACAGAAGAAGAAGAGAGGGAAAGAACAAAACAGCACTTTTGTTTTAAATTGAATGATTCTCAAACTTCGTGGGTCCACATCGGAATTTTGAACCTTTTACTGGTCTAAGAAAGGTGACAAAAACGCAGTGAAACTGGATCCATAGCTTTCACCTGGTATTGCTCACAATGCATGTGTACTATTGTATTAGCCTTCTTTGATTAAAAAAAAAAAACAAAAACAAAAAACAAACAACAACAAAAAACTCATGTTCGAACCGAAAAAAACTCGAAGTGGTGACAGGTTCAGAAAGCGCATCGTGCCAAACTCTGGAGATGTTTCATATCCGTCACAGCGGTGCCAAAATGGGAGATGTTCCTTTACTTCTCACTCACCTTTTTCACCGATCACACTTTCAGATCACCCTCAAAGCCCCGATTATTTATAGATCATGAAACGGAAATTTTGCTAAACTTTGCGTAGCACGGCCGGTCAACAAAATGAAAATATGTCAAACTGTTGGATAATCATGATGTTGTACACACAAACAAAATGCATGGAATTTTCTTGAAATTCGGGAACCATGACGCATTAGCTGGTCAAAACGCTAGGGAGATTCAAGAAAGGTCGAGAGCAATTGAGGTAGTACAACTAATTTTAGAAAAAAAAAAAATGCATGAAGTATTCCAGAAAACCGTTTCTAGTTCTTCCTAAAAGCCTCTTTCTCTCTGGAGACGATTTTGGAACAAAACAAAACAGAACAAAACTTCATTTGCATTAGGTTGCCCGCGGACGCGTCATTTCATAAACTAGCGTCACGCAGAATTCGGCGCATCTAAAGTAAGACCAAGTAGATCTGAACCAACAAACGGTACTTGGCAAACTCGATCGGTTTGTTACACCGAAAAAAAAAAAAAAAAAAAAAAAAAAACAAAAAAAAAAAAAAAAACAAAACAAAAACAAAACAAACAAACAAAAAAAAAAAACCCCACCCAGACCACTGCAGCTGCCACGCCGGACTTATTGATCGGTAGCCCTTTGCCAGCCCGCGAGCTTTGAGGGTCTTGAACCTCCGTAGCAAATACAGGAGTTGACCAAACCGCTGGGGACTGTTGATACAGCCAGCAGCCTTGAGATGGGGGATCGACAACCCTCCAAGTTTCTGACCTGACCGTTATTGAACAGGATACCGATGACCTCGCCTTCAAGCGGGCTGCATGTGGCTGTGTCACTTAGGCCTACCCGAGTGAGATTTTGTTGACATTGAATGAAATAAAGAAATAACAACATGGGTTTTTCTTTGTTTTGTTTGGTTTGTTTGTTGTTGTTGTTGTGTGTGTTTTTTTTTTTTTTTTTTTTTAGAAAAAGCAAAATGGCACCGGCAACGTTTCAGTAGTGAAGGATTTCGTCCGGTTGGTCATTCGGGGGCGTTACCTGAACAAATGCCGTCACTATCCGAAGATAATATTAACTCGGCAAATCCAGCGATCTCCCTTAGAAGATTGAGAATCTGTTTTGATAACATTGTTACAAATCAAGAACTGAATATGCTTTATAAAGAGTGACAAAAAGGTACGGACATATCGTTTCTTGACAAATGTAGCTGCTGCTGCTGCTGCTGCTGCTGTTATTACTGTTGCTTTTTCAATTGTTGCAGATTTGAAGGCATTAGTCAAGTTGTTCACAAACAGAGTATATAGTTAGCGCAGGAGTCACAGGGTTTAAGAATTAATATACTCCGTGTATGAGACTTGCTTTAGTATTATATTCCACACGCATTATGTTTTAGATTCACCGCACCAGTTTATACGATAAATAAAAAAAAAGGCACTTTGTGTCTGTGTGTGTGCGCATGCACCCGTGTTTGAAACAAGAATATGTGTGTGTGTGTGTGTGTGTGTGTGTGTGTGTGTGTAGTGGATAAAACGGCCGAGTGGAAACTACTGTCCCCAACCCTATCCCGTCACCCTTTTCCGTTCCTTTCTCCTTTTCTGCTTCTCCCCGACTCCCGCCCCCTCATTCCCAATTGACCTTGTCCCTTCCTAGCCCGCCTCCAATGTTGGAACATTTGATCGCATACACCCGACACTAAGAAGAATACCAAACAGGCACGTAGGTGGTAAAGAGGCTGTGTGTGTCTTTCCATTACAGATTTATAGCTATGTGTTTGCGTGGTTGTCGTTAATTTGGGACCGGGCTCATTAATTGGTATCGTTAGAGGGCTTACATTCCTCCAAGGTTACTTTTTTCTCTCTCCTTCTCTTCATTGTTTTCTCCTTTGTCTCGTTCTGGCCTTCGCCCCCATCCCCCCTCCACCTCCCCAACTTCTCCTCTTTCTCTCTCTCTCTCTCTCTCTCTCTCTCTCTCTCTCTCTCTCTCTGAACTGGCAGTTTCTGCATGCATATTCCTCACAGTATGTACCTAAAAAGCTCGGATTCTCTTTTTTCCTTCTGTGTATGTGTGCGTGCGTGTGTGTGTGTGTGTGTGTGTGTGTGTGTGTGTGTGTGTGTGTGTGTGTGCTGTGTACGTGTGTGTGTGTGTGTGTGTGTGTGTGTGTGTGTGTGTGTGTGTGTGTGTGTGTGTGCGCGCGCGCGCGTCGGCTGATAATCAGTGCAAACCGTGGTTATCCAAACTATGAATATGCATAACATATTCTGTATCTGGCAGAGTCCCTTGGAAGTGAGGGCAGAATGCGTGGAAGGTGGGGGATGGGGGGAAGGGAGTGGGGGTGGGGGGGCTTCGGTTGTTTCGTTTTCACAAGAGTTTCCTTTTTGGACATGTGAGGCTCCTTTCCCTGACTTGCTGGAACTCACGCTTCCCTTACCCCCAGCCTTGTGGTGGGGGGGGGGGGGGGGGGGGGGGGGGAGTTAGGGAGAGTGGGGGCTTCTGTGGGTTTTATTGTAATTACCCCACCCACTCCGCAACCCAGACCTTTTTTTTTTCTCTTGCAACACCGTCTCTATAACAGGCTGCGCTACCACCCCTTCGACACTTTTCGCGGCCAGAAGACTTTTTTTTTTTTCTTTTCTGAATCTCTACAGCCTTCTCATTAAGTCTCCCACGGTGCGGCGAGCCAGCGTCAGATCGACATTTGTGGACAAAGCCCTTCTGTTTCAGGTTCTTGCTTCGAAAACTTGCAAGCTGACTGGAGCAGACCTTTGTTCTGCATGAAACACGGTTGGTCAGTCCCATCGACTAGGACAATAATCACAAACGGGAAACGTGACATGTGGAGAGGGGAGACCTACCCTCACACGACCCTGACCCCAGCCGGGACGAAATCAATATTATGTAAATGAGAAACGAAAATGCACGTTTCACCCTTCCTTCTCACCCTCCCCCCCTCCTTCCAACACACACACACACACACACACACACACACGCACACACACACATCCCTTCCACCTTTTGCTCCAAATTTTTTTCTTTTTCTTTTTTTTTTTATTTTTTTTTTTCCTGGTCGCCTTGGGATTGAACTCATATTGATCAAGAGTACCGAATCTCGTAGCGAAGATGCCAACGCTCTTATGCATATGTGACTCAGATTGTTCTGGTGTGAAGAACTGGATTGTCATGCGGGGCCTGTTAGTCGGATGATCATTGGGGTGCAAGGCTGGGGATCTGGCGATTGTGAGTTCAAACACCCAAAGGGGTCGGATTGTTTTCTTTTGAAAACTCTCTTCCTCCACTTAGTGATACGTAGGTGTGCTGCTGGTTCACTTCAGAGAAGGTGAAGGCAGCAGAGTGAGAGAGATGGGCTTCCTCTTCTATCATGCCGTGCTCTACACACGTGGAATCTCTGACACTTCACCTCCCCTTGCAGGATGGGCTCCGTCGTCCATAATGCCGTGCTCTACGCGCGTTGAATCTTTGACACTTCACCTCTCCTTGCAGGATGGGCTCCGTCGTCCATAATGCCAGGCTCTGCACACGGTGAGATTCAAACAATCCAGTTCCCCTTGCCGTCAGCAGGCTGTGGGAGTTGAACCTTTAAACTGGCATGGAAAGTGGGAAAAGACGAAGAGAAAGGTTGGGGGTCGACGGTTAGAGGGAGGAGCGGTGGGGGGATTGAGGAAGGAGTTGGAGAAGTGGACGCCGTAAATAAAAGATGCGCGTGTACGTTCGCGGATGCGCGTTTCGAGTATGTAGAGAGAGAGAGAGAGAGAGAGAGAGAGAGAGAGAGAGAGAGTCTTACTCTTCCTTTTCTTTAGTCGGTAGCTGCAGTGTCTGTAAGGAAAATGTTAAACGGTTCCAATGAAAAGGGACGGACATCAAATTAGAGAACCACTAGCAGCCATCATCTCACGCAGATCGTAGATGTACCGCGATGAGCGCTTGGATAGTCAGACGTGTCCAGTGCTCTTGGCACTCGCCGCACGTGACAGCTGTTTGGATGTCCACATTCACCGTACCTGGCAGGATGGTCTCAGACAGAAGCTTAGCCATACGAAAATGATGACTGTCAAGCTTACGGCGTCTTTAAACTGTAAAGAGAGGTTCTTGTGTATATGCGTACGTATGGCCTTCCCGCTGGACAGAACGCTTGGCGTTATGCTTATTTGTTGTTGCCGTTGTAATTGCTGTTGCTGCTGCTGTTTATTGTCCGTCGTAGTCGATGATGACCCAGGGCATCATACTGAAGAGGGTTGAGCTTGGGTGTGTCTCACTGTGGGTGTTCAATCAATCCGGTGCGGGCATGGAATGCTCAGATACCACGTGGGCCTGGGGGCATGTCTTACAGTCGATGTTCAAACCGGTGCGAGCATGCAATGCTCGGATACCACGTGGTGTGTGTGTGTGTGTGTGTGTGTGTTTGGGAGTGGGGGGGGGGGGGGGGGTTCTCACTGTGGCTGTTCAATCCGATGCGGGTATGAGGAAGAGATAGCCCTGGGCTGACCAGTCTCGCGTTTTCTTTGGGCTTCTGCTGTCCTGTGCTATATAAGAGTCAGCACATCGACTGCTAAAGCTCCCCCCCCCCCCCCCCCCCCCCCCCCCCCCCCCCCACCGCAGGCAGGACGGTCTAGTGCTACCGTTTACCAGGGTCAGTGTCAAAGCTCTTCAGTGATGTCCTTGGGAGTTTCCTTGAAACGAGTTTTCTGAAGGTGAGGTAGAGAAACAGCCTGAAGCGCCGATTTCCGAGCCATGTTTTTTTGTTTTGTGTATTTATTTTGTTTTGTTTTGTTTTTCAAATTAATGTTTGCTGTTGAATATGTAGCTGCACATTCCATGCAGGAGGAGAGGTGCCAGCAGTGACTTACAGAGTTTCAGTTTCACAAGAGAGTCAACGGAGCTGAATTTCCAAGTGATATAGACTTTGCTAAGCTGAGTCTCATTTAGGTCCCTTTCAGTTCACCATCAGAGTATGAAAGGGGTGATCCACTACTTCCAATGCCTTTCAGACTGTGATCAGTATGGTATGCAGCTGTTGAGTTTGGTTTTCAATGAGCTGATTCCATTCCATGCTTTTCGTTTTAGTCTAGTTCGTCTCGTGCTTTTCCTAGACCGGTGGTAAATCCTTTGAAGCTCTGCATGTACCTCGCTGCCTCCTGTCATTGGCAAGACGTAGACTGTAGTGAGGCCGACCCTCAGTGAATCATGGAGGTCCTGAAGTCCCTTGTTGCTTCTTGTAGCATGTATGCTAAAGGGAATTTGAATGATGAGCCAACCTTGCCACACAACTGTGGGTATTTGGAAGATGTCTTGAAGATTGTTGTTCAGCGGAACCGCACTGAATCTTTGTAGAGCTCTGCGATAAGTAGAATGAGGTTATTGTCAAAATGAAAATTTCCCTTTAATCTGTCACTGATTACAGGCATGGTCAAGGGATTACTTCCAGTAGGGATAATGTTGGTGACAAAAGTGCTTCACAAATGAATAAAGATAACGGTTCCCAAAGCAGCTGACCAGAATGCATTGGTGAACCAGGACCTTCAGGCAAAATGAGAGAGGCCAGAAAAATAGAGAGCTAACGAATACGATATGGTACGAGCAAGAATCTAAAGGGGAAAAAAAAAGGTCAACAGCAGGGCAGTGTTTGGTACACTAAAGCCGCCAGCAAAATTACAGCACTCTGTAAGTTTTAGAGAGTAAGAATGGTTTCCTTCTCACAGGTGGATACCTGGTTTGACTACCCCGGGTGGATAGAGCACCGAGCTCCATTTCAGAGGGTTGCCTCTTCGAACCCTTAGGCACCAAACATAGCAGTTGACATCTCCGCTGTCTGTCTCGATTATTAATGTAGTTTTTCTTGTGGTGCTTGTTGCGCTGGAAGCGTCTCCCTCCCTTAACTCTATTCCCATTATTACTGGAGGCGGGAACCTGCAAGAAAACCTGAACCAACTATCCTATCCGTAATACAGAAGTCTTGTGAACGTTGACCACGACTTGTGGAAAAACGGTTTAAAGACAAGCTGGAGAGTTGAGGCACACCGAAGACTGGGCAATGCTGTTAACACAAACTGCGCCCCTTAAGCGACATCGTTTGCAGCCCAGCTGACGACAGGGGTCTTATCAGGACTGAACAGTACACCTGGGGTGTCCCAATTTTCACAAAAAGAAACAGAGAAAGAAGCGCTCCGCGTTTTCATGGGAGGTAGATCACACGAAAGGAGCAAACACCGGCCAGATCTCAACAATGCGCTGACAACTCTCAGAGCGTAACCTATTCCCCAACATGTCCCACTGAACAAATTTCATAGTGAAAGCTTTAAATTTGAGTAGTTTTTAGCTCTCAGTCTGAACCGACGGTGGTCAGTCCATCCGAATCATTCTCTTCCGTCCGTTCCCACGCTTTTACGTCTAATCAAATGGCTGACTGAAAAGAAACCCCCAGCGCTCGTTTGCTCAGCCACGGGCGGCCATAAAACAGCAGAACGATTTTTCCATGTTATCGACCGTTTCTATTGGCTAACTTAAAGGCTTCGGAACAACCTGCTACTAACGAGCAAAGCAAGTAGCTGAAGTTTCTTTCAGTCGTCTGTCCGATTGGAGCAATTATCGACCCGGGCCAATCGGAAAACCTGCGGCTTCGGCAGCGTTGTTTGTCACGTTGTGCGGTGTCGGGCGGTGACTCTCCATTTCAGTTTCGCCCCCACGCGGTCAATAATTTTTGATTGCAATAACGGCGCGCAGCAGTTAGTGCCAAGCGAGATGTGCGAGTTTTGTTTCCAACGGACTATATGGGGGGGAGAAATTTCAGCCGGCTTTCTGCTTTCTCTTTTCCAGTCTGTCCGGAGCGTTAGTGTTTGCTGTTGATTTTTCTCCCTGGATTGATTTATGAGTTTGCCTTCCAAAATTAGACACGTTGGTCCGCACGTCTGGCGTTACTCTGCGGAAGGATATCGCTTGAAGCATGAATCGCGACACAGAATGAATACCAATCAGAAGACGTTACTGTATTTGGTGCAGAGATGAAAAAAACAACAACAACAAAAACGTGGTGGTAAAAACATTTCAAAATGTTTCTATGTCTGACATCCAGGCCTCAAAAACAGCAGTTATCTCGGTGACATTGAAAATTAACTGGATCATAAACGGAGCACGGTTGAATCTGATACTTAATTGTCGAAATTCTCTTTTCTCTCTCGGTCTCTCTCTCTCTCTCTCTCTCTCCTCTCTCTCCTTCTCTCTCTCTCTCTCTCTCTCTCTCTCTCTCTAAAAAAAAACAACAAATCAATAACTCTGATCTGTTATGTCCATTATGTCGACAGTCAAGAGAAGATGAAGTGCATTTTGCATTAACGTGTCCAGAATTACGAGATTTAAGAGGAAAATCATTCCACGGAAATTTTATAAAGACCTTACCTGTTCAAGCTTGTTTTGTTAATGTTATCTAAGAATGAAAGCATTGTAAAACAGTTTGCAGTTTATTTATCAAAAGCTTTCAAAAGGCGAAGCGTTTATGCAATGTAATTGTCATATTGAATCTGGTGATGGGGCTTTATTATGTTTCATGTATATCCCCCTTCTGAGGGGCCAAGGCCTATAAGAATAAAAACATCTGGATCTGAATCTTTCTGTCTCTGTCTGTCTCTGTCTTTGTCTGTCTGTCTGTCTGTCTGTCTGTCTCTCTCTCTCTCTCTCTCTCTCTCTCTCTCTCTCTCTCTCAACACACACACACACACACACACACACACACACACACACACACACACACACACACACACAGAATATCGATAGAGAGATAGAGATAGATAATTCGACGGCCAGACAGACAGACAGATAGCTAGATAGATCCATAGCTAGATTAAATCGATAGATTGGCAGGGATGCACACACACACACACACACACACACACACACACACACACACACACACATATATATATATATATATATATATATATATATATATATATATATATATATGGGGGAGGGGGGGAGGGTAGAAGAGAGGGACTACGCAATTTGTCGCAGATTTGGCGATTGATAGGCCAGTACCGAACAAGACCATGTTCCTGCTAGCTGATCACAGTGTGAGATTTTGAATTTTAGTCGCAGACAACAACCAAGTGGAGATGAAAGCATAATAAATCAAAGACAACAGCTTCAAGTTTTTAAACTTCAGGTTTTTCAACGTGTAACAGAATCATCCCGTATTCTACTGTTGTGATTTTTCAAGAAAATTCTTTAAACATTTTGCTCTTCTTTGCTAGCCATTAGGTGTAGATATCAGTGACTGTATTCTCGCACCTGCTTTTGAATTTTAAATGAAGTAACACGTTAACGGTTATTATCTATCAGACGGTTATTCCAGTGCGACTTTGACCAAAACTTAAGCGATTTTAATATTCTTAAAATCGAAATAAGCCTGGTGGCACTTTCCCACCATTTCCTTGTTCTGCCCTTCGCTGGATGCCGTGTTTATTTCCCCGGGATGGTGTGGACACCTCAGAATTAAGGGTGGTGTGTGTCTCGGTTAGATACCAAGGGTGGACTAGAGTGACCAGCGGAATTATACTGATGACTCTTGTTCAGGAGACGGAGGTCGACTCCAGATAGGCAAAACATATGGTTCTGTTCACTGGGCAGGATTTCATGGTTCCCATAAGTTGACAATGGAGGAGTTCCTGGAGTTCCTATCTATACTAAAGGCTCCATTTCATTATCATTCTTCCCGCTTACACACCCCTTGCCTCGCTTGTGTGTGTGTGTGTGTGTGTGTGTGTGTGTGTGTGTGTGTGTGTGTGAGAGAGAGAGAGAGAGGAGAGAGAGAGAGATATCTATGCTAGATCATTGTCACAATGACAGAGGATGTTTTCCTGCGCTTATTTGTCACCTATTACTTTGGTTATTTGGTTAAAAAAAAATCGAATATGTACCATTGCTGCTTGCATAAAACCTCTTTTGAAACACAGAACGATGCAGTCTACGCGCGTGCGCGCGCGCGCGCGCGAGTGTGTGTGTGTGTGTGTGTGTGTGGTGTGTATGTGTGTATGAGAGAGAGAGAGAGGGCTGGGAGGGGGGGGGCAGAGAGAGAGGGAGAGAGGTGTTCATTGTGTATATTATGACCAATCTCTGACCACGCTAAAACGGTACCCACTAAAACATCTTCGAATTGACCGCCCCTTCTAACCCTTACACCCCCCTCCCATCCCCACCCATCCTTTCCCTCCACTTCCCACCCCACACCCACGCCCATCCTCCATCCACCCCGACCCTCCTTCTACCCCTCCACCACCACCACCCGCAACTTCTGTCTGAACGCCAAAGAACAGATGACGCGGGAGGGATACGATGTCGTCAAGAAAGCTGGTCTGTCCCCCCCCCCTTCCCCCTCCTCCCTTCATTTTCCTTCTTACCAGCTGCCGGTTTCCCCTCCTTTGCTCCTCCCGCCTCCTCCTCTCTCTCTCTCTCTCTCTCTCTCTCTCATTCGGAATAGCTCAGTTGGTAGAGCGCCTGACTCGCAATCTTGGTGATCCTGGGGTTGCGGCTTCGAACCTCCGCCGGGGCGTTTCGGTACAGGGGGATTTTTCCCTCGGAGTTAACATTGGTTCTGACTCCATTTCCCATACAGTCCTTCGAATGAGACTATAAACCGAGGTTCCGTGTGTGAACGCACGCATAACATCATGCACACACGTAAAATCCCATCACCAACATTCGGAAGAGTAGGCCAGTTTGGCCGTTGGTATGGATGACAAGTTACACATAGCATGCACCCTGAGTGAGAAATGGAAAGAATGAGGGAAGTAAGGAAAATGAGTGATCGATATTGAACGATACTGACTGGATGACACGGGAAATGACTGAATGAAGCGCCAGCTGGCAGCTCTTCAGTCGGCACTACCTAGGTAGGCAGCCCGTTGTGTAAACGAGTGTTGATTGTAAAGCGCTTACAGCTTGGCGTCTAGCCGAGAATAGGCGCTATATAAGTATATATTATCATCATCATCATCATTCCATTTGAAAACAGAGCGCCCCAAAGCTTTCTTACTGCTCTTGTAGGACCGTCGGAGGGAGAAACCCTGAGCCACAGGCGCTAGTGTGGTTGGATGGGGATGGAGGGAGGTGGGAGGAGGGTGGGAGGAAATGCTGGTTCAGAGAACATGTGTTTCCATCCTCTCTGTGGCATTCCTTATCCCGACTCCTCCATGAACACACCGAAAAAAAAAAATGTTTGGACGAAAAAATCGATAGAAATGCAGTTATTGATACCATTAATTGCCTGTTAGAATGGGAGGGTACAAGGTGTTGCAGGACTTTACAAATTTATGACTTTTTGTGAAGAAGCTATGATAACTGACGTCATCAAAATCTTGTCAGAAATCTGTAGAAAGGGGCTACAGAAAATCTGCCAGTTGTTTTAAAAGAGACTTCATCGAACAACAGTCTTTTGAGGAGCTGTTTGACAGGAACAATTCTTTCTAGATACAGACCTGATCTGTGTTTCTATGATCGCATCTGTTCACACGAGAGAGAGAGAGAGAGAGAGAGAGAGAGAGAGAGAGAGAGAGAGAGAGAGAGAGAATAAGAGAGAGACACACAGACACACAGACCCACAGACAGAGACAGACAGAAGCCTCATTTCAGGTACCGAGGCAAACGGATAGATTTAAAATGTACAGTTCTAGTCCGAAATTTATTTTCGGAAAACAAAATAAATACTCTAACAAACATAAAATTTATTTTCGGAAACAAAATAAATACTCTAACAAACATAAAATTTATTTTCGGGAAAAACAAATACTCTAACAAACATTTTTCCACAGAGAGACGGAGACAGACAGACAGACAGACGGACAAGACGGACAGAGGTACAGGCCGAGAGAAAGACAGAGAGACAGAGTTTGATAACATATTTTGTGGTATGATTTGGCTGTTGAATAACAACATCTCAATCCTCCTGTTGTCTGTAGCCTTTTCTGCAGCCCTTCCGATCACCTACCAAAACTGAACATGAAATGAGGCAGGGCAGGGAACAGTAAACAATAAACAACAACAAGTAGGGCAACTCTTGCTCCCATAAGGAAGCCTAACTCAGAGTAACTTTTGTTCCAAGACTGGCCTTATGAGTTGAGTTACCCTACTTGTTTATTGTTTATTGATCACATACCGTTTCACGAGAAGACAACCGTCATTATGCTTCTCGTGATCAGCATGAACGAAATGGATCATGGACCACAAAAGAATACTGACACATAGTTTTGAACGCCGTTACCATTACAAACATCAGTTTTCACGGCTCCAGCTGACTTGCATCGAAACTTGTACCAGAATGAGACGCAGCTACGGCCTGTCATGCCTTTTATTTGCTTTTAGACAAAATGTTACACATGTGTCGACTCAGACGACAATTTGCGTTCAGAGTAACAGCGAACTAAGATTTTAAATGCACTCGATTGCAAACAACAAAAACATGTTCTTTGTTGCCAAGAAACAAAAAAAAAAAAATACTGGTCCTCTGTTGTTGTCGTGGGTGCAGTATGAGCATTGATTTACGTTAATTAGTATTATTTTGTTCAGTGTGGGCGATAACATCCAGTCCAGTTTCGCGTTGATTGACAGATAATCAACACTGTATGGCCGGGGATGATTGTTGTAGAAACCAGAAAACCAGATTTTTGACTGACAGCTTTATCGGCACTCGATGAGATAATTGTTTCGTGGAAACGAGAAAGGCAGACTTTTTTTTTTCTTCTATCATTCAGTGTGAAATCGAACGCTTGACACTAATCGAACATTTAGATTCAGTCAGTCATCATTCTGCCCATGCCGCCCAGTTTCCCTTCCCTCCCCTCCTTGCCTTTCTCCCCAATCCTCGGTCCCCTCCCCCCCCCCCCCCCCCCCCCCCCCCCCCCCAACCCCCTCCCGACCCCCTGTCTGTTATATCTGCAAACAGCACGTCGGCGGTTTCAAATGTCCTTCCAAAATCGCGACAGTAATCACACGCGCACTCTTACCTTCAGTCGAGCTGGCTGGCAGACGTTGGACAACAGCAACAAAAACAAAAACAATAAACAATGATAGCAACACACGCACGGGCATGCGCACACACATACATATATGTACACACACGCGCGCGCGCGCGCGCGCGCACACACACACACACACACACACACACACACACACACACACACCTCTTTACAGACGAAGCAAACAACAGATATTGGAAAACAGAGGTTTTCCAATGGAATAACTAAGTGGGCTAACTTTCAAACGCATGCAAAGGACTGCGTGTGTTTCAGTGTCATATCTCTAACGATGAAATTATTCAGTCTCATGGACCGCGTCCTCAAGTAGGCTAAAACGCCCCTCTCGACTGCGTTAGAAATTGTATCATGTGACAGTAAAATTAGTTACGAATAGAGTGAATTAAGATTTTTTTCCGTCATCGGCTTTGTAGGATAAATCAGGTGACAAAAAATGATTCACGCATATAACTATGTGCATGACGGCGTAGAATCGACGGCGCAAAAGAAGGGAATGTAATAATAATGATAACCACGACGAAAAATGATGATGATAACGCTTGTGAATGTTATTGGTGTCTAGCATTACCAACTCAATGCGCTGTCATCAACTTACATTCTCACCAATAAAACACCCCCCCCCCCCCCCCCCCCACACACACACACACATCCATCCCTGCCTCTCACTTCTGACCCCCTACGCAGACCTCTCCGTACCTCCCGCACTCCTTTCCAACCCCAGTTCTGTTTCTACAAGGGAGAAAGGAAATGGGCAGGCTTTGAGGAGACGCGTGGCGAGAGTAAAAACGGCATGGGGGGCGGAATGGTAGGGGGTGGGAGTGGGTGTGGAGTGTAGGGGGCTGAGGGTGTTTGTGGTCGATGTATACGTCGACTGCTGTCGGAGCCAATTCCGCAGCCAAGGACGTAATGAGGCCCAATTAGACCGCCTCTCTCGCGCTCACAGTCGCCGGAAATTTGGCATGGGGCAGAGTCGAAATGGCTCTCTGTCTTCCCGGTATTTTCTTGTCCATTCAACCCATTTTCTTTTTTACTCCTCTACCCCCCCCCCCCCCCCCCCCATGCCCCCCCGTCCCTCTGTCTGTCTGTCTGTGTCTCTGTCTGTCTCTCTCTCTCTCTCTCTCTCTCTCTCTCTCTCTCTGTACATACATATTTGTATTTTTTCCTTTTTTTTTTCATTTGTAGTTTCTTTCTATTGTTAGCGAATAAAAGTGAGAAAATCGTACTAGCTAAACGCCACGCGCAGTAAAACAACATTCAAGAAAAAGTTGAAAAAAAACTTCCGTTGAGTGGAAAAGCACAAAACAGTGGTGGCAGAACAACACCTGTGGGTTACAGGTACCATTAAACTGAATGAACAAAAATATAGTACAAATCGATTCTTTTTATCTATATTACTGATCCAAGCCACCATTCAGGGATAAGAAGTCCTGTCCTTGAAACAAACGAACGAACAAACAAACAAAAAAGTGATATTGACCTAAACTTCATAACATGGGAACTAGTCGATTATTATCCTTACATCTCATACAACTAGCTCACACAAATTCATGCCCAGTCTACAGGAAACAAAACCAGCATGCTCTGAACACACTTTGATGGCAACAAGAAATACAGTAAGTAACGGCCACAAGAGCCAACTGACACGGCGGAATGGACACCCAGTGTCCACTCTCGACAGTGCGTACACGCTCACCACCAGGTCGTCAGATTACAACAGACCCAGAAAAAAAGTGTGAATATGTCCACGACAAAAGACAGACGAAAGGGCCACCAATGCAATAAGACAATGGATGACGGTAAAGCAAATGAAAAAAAAAAAAGGTCAACGTCGGTGACAGAAATAGGAACACAGAATTTCCAGCAGACAGGGCATTCAAGCCATTGTGAAAGAGGCATCCCGAGGGGACAGCGTGATCGACTTGCAGAATAGACTGTGCTGGTCGCAAAAATATATGTGGTGTGAAAAGTAGCACTCCACTGAGAGAGAAAAGTAGTGTAAGCGAAATGATAAATACAGTAAAGTGTAATAGTTACTGAGAGGGAAAAGTAGTGCAGATTGAACGATATATGAAATAGAACAGGAGCATTCGCTTAAGAGAAAAAAAGAACTGCATGGTGAACGATACTCGTAGTTATAACAAAAAAGCGAAAAAAAAAAAGAAAAAAAAAAAGAAAAGAAAGAAAAAAAAAAAACGTTCATTTGAGACGGACAAGTAGCGTAGGCGGAACAATAAATAGAGTGAAAAGCAATACTCTGCTGAGAGGGGGGGAACAGTGCAGGCTTACCAATGAATGTAGTAATGAGTACTGCTCGATGGTGAGCGACAAAGTAGGAAAAGCTGATGATGGCTGAACAGTAAATGTGATGATGAAAAGTACCATTTGGTCGGAAGAAGGAAGGAAGGAGAAAGTATAGGAGGCCGAACAAAACCTTTGTTCTCTCAATCGCCCACAGCTTGGAGATCGAACAGAGCCTCTTTTTTCCCCAGTCGCTTATAAGAATTAAGGAATTATAGGAGGCGAAGTCACCATAGTTTCACTGATCAATTTCCTCTCCTGTCTTTAGGGAGGGGGGGGGGGGGGGGGGGGGGGGGGAGGCTTTCCGTTGTCTTTTATTTGTGCGATTGTTAGTGTGATAAAAATAGGGCGCGATGCCAAAGCTGGGAAAGAAACGAAAGGCTTGTGGTCGATCATTCATTGGTTCCCATGCCATCGAAACAATAAGATCAATAAAGTCATCAAAAGCACAATGGCGGGATCTGTTCGTGAAGGGACGATTTATTTAAGGCACGAGGAGGTGGAGAGTGGCACTTTACTGATTAATAACAAAAATGATGGTGATAATGTTGATCGTGATAAAGATAAGTTTACTAATAATTATATCATACAGATTATTTTGTACAGTTTTCCTTTCCATGATGGGTGTCACTTCACTCGCCTTTCTGCGAGGTAACAGACTTAAATGTCCTATGTGGCCGTCTGGACGGAACAGTGAAAAAGAAGAGTCAACAGCCGAATAGACGTAGACACTATGAACCACTGGAGGCTCGGGGCGATGGAAGGCGGGAGTCCTCCCCTCTGCTGCCGCCTTTACCTCCCCTGACCTGAAACAGTACCCGTTTACTTCTTGGTGGACAGAGAGGGCTTTCAAGCCCGTACAAATCCCACCCCAAAGAAGTTCAAACTCACGAACGTCGACTCCGAAAGCAAACACCGACAATTTGATTACGGGCCCCTCACCAGGGCTATGATCAGCCTGGACAAATGAAACCACTGCTGCTGCTGCTGATGAAGATGGTGATGCTGATGCTACAGCCCCGGCTTTTTGCTGTTCTCACGTTACGTCTACCCCCCCCCCCCCCCTACTCCGCCGTTGCCGTCACCCCATTTTAAAATTAGCCCTCTGACAGGCTGCCCCCCCCCCCCCCCCCCCCCCCCCCCCCCGTTTTCTTTCAGCGGCGATCATTCAAGAATTAACAAGGTCAGGGTCAGGAGAAGGGTGCGAAGAGGGAGGTAGAGGGGAGGGTGGGGGGATGAGGGGCGCGGAGAGAAAGTGGTCCGGTTGCCGCAGTGTGGAAGGTACAATCATGGTCAAAGACATGTGAAACACGAACAATCCATTACCCAGAAGCCCTGGGTCCCTTAGGCGGGCCGTAGTGGCGTGACGGGGCCGGGTTGAAATTTCCTGCCTTGCTGAACTCTCCTTGACTGTCGTAGCTAGCCAGCCAATCCATCCCTCACCCATGGGCTGCCCCTTCCTTCTTTCTCCCCATCCCCCCCCACCCTACCCCCGCCTCTTCCTCCAGCCATCCCGCCTCCCCTTTAACCAACCATCACCTATTTTTTCTTTCAAGATTTACATTGTTTTGCTTTTAGCTCGTTTTCTTTCTTTATTCTGTTTCTTTGTTTGATGTCTGTTCTCTTTCATTCATTCATTCATTCAATCATTCGACCGATTCTTGTTTATGTTACTCGTTTGTGTTTACTGTGCACTTACTTACGTGCGTGCTCATTGATTAATTAAACGACATACTGTTTTTCATTTTTTTTTCCCAAACAAAAGGAAAAAAAAAGCTAGTATTAGGAAATGTGACCTGATAGCACAGCCGAGGAGGGAGATTTGCTTAAGTGCTTTATTAAATCGCAGTTATCTGTGTTTAAAAAAAAATCAAGTGGCTACTTCCCAAAAACAGAAAGGTCTCGTTCTCTGTGAGACAGATGTGTGGGGGTTTTGTTTGTTTGTTTGAAATCATTCCTTGTGTGTCGAGTTTGTAGTGTGGGTGTCTTAAATCACTTTCTCTGTTGCACGGGTTGCTTCTTCTTCTTGTTTTGTTTGTCTTTCACTCTGCAGATGTGTGTGCAGATATGTGTGCGTGAGTGTGCTTGTGTTTGATGGTGGTGGTGGTGGGGTTTTACTTTGTTTTGCGTAAGTTTCTCTTTGTGGCAGGTGTTTGGTGTTTTGAAAAAAACAAAATCACTCTTTGTCTGGCATGTTTGTACTTTTGAGAAATCACTTTGATGGCATGTGTTTTATGATTTGTGTGTTTTGTATATATATTCTCGGTATGGCAAGTGATGCCTTTTTATAAACGAGTATTCTGTGTGTGACATGTTTCATGCCTTATGAAAAAAAAGTCATTCTTAGTTTGGTAGTCGTTTGGGATTTTCTAAAGCCAGTTTCTGTGTTTGCGTGTTTTTTTTTTTTTCCAAAGGCATTTTCTGTTATGACAGGTGCTCGATGATTTTTTTTTTCTCGTTATTTTGTGTTTGAAAAAAAAAAAACTCCGAGTACGTGCAGCTGTTTTGCAATTTTGAAAAAAAAGTTATTCTGTGTGCGTTAGGTCTTTCTTGTTTTTCAAAAAGTATATTCTGTGCAGCAAATTGTTTGCATACTGAAAGAAGTCATCACCTGTATGACAGATATTTCGTTTTTGTTTGTTTGTTTGTTTTTTTTTTTTTTTTTTCTTTTAAGCTGTGTGACAAACGTTTTGAATTTGTTTAAAAAAAAAAAAAACAGTTTCTCCGTGACAGATGTTCGTGTTGGAAAGAAAACCCCTCATCATATTTGTGGCAGGTGTTTCTGGGGCAAAAAATATGGCTACCGTCCTATTCCCACCCACATCGTGGCCATGGAGTTCGAGCTCTTTGCGAGTTGTGCGGTAGACGAGCCCCAGGAGTGGCGCTGCTGGACATGTGGTACAAGAAGGACGACAACTCCGTCCCCGCCGTCTACATCCTGCAGCCCATCTCTTCCATCCTCACCAACTTCAATAACAAGGTCAGTCCACAGAGCTAACGCACGCTGTTATCAGGCGGGCATTGGAGAGAGCGCAGACCTTACCCAAAGGTCGAACGGCCCTCTTCAAGCCTACCGACACCAAATCCATCCCATATCTCATGACACGTCTCCAAAACTATCTCAGACAGATCACAGCTATTTCATCTTACTGATCCTTACTGTCTAAGGTACACTTTGGAGGTGGCTGCAGATTTCTTGATTATTAGGTTACTTCGTGGTGACTGACTAAATTCCCAAGCATTCATCCCTTATGAACGATATTTTGCTCACTTGGTTCTCGTTAGAGTCTAGGTTCGCACCAGATGTTACAAACTCGTACATTCCAATACTCCTGATCCTTTAGAGAACGAGATGCATGCATTAGTAGTGAGAGAAATTGAGAAAAATGTTGAAAAACTGCAGTGTTAAAGTGAAAAAAAAAAAAAAACAACAAAAAACATAGATCCAAAATTTGTTAACATCGTCCTTGGCCCGTCTTCCATTTTTTGTTGAAATCGGCTTCGTGGTGTGTGTGTGTGTGTGTGTGTGTGTGTGTGTGTGTGTGTGTGTGTGTGTGTGTGTGAGAGAGAGAGAGAGAGAGAGAGAGAGAGAGAGAGAGAGAGAGTGTGTGTGTGTGATCTTGTCGACAGGCAGATAAACAAACGACTGGCACATTTGACACATAACCTTCTATGTACAGGAGAGATGATGATGATGATGATGATGATGATGATGATGATGATGATAACATTAACAATGACAATGATAAAGAGAGATGATATAGCCCAGTGTCTCAAGTATTAGTACTGCTGTGTAGGCTGTATACATGAGTAGTCTGCACACTTCTAATTCAGTGTATACGCTGAAGATTATTTTGCCTGTCTGATTGTTACCTTAGAGTAAGACTGAGAACTAGGATATGAAATTCTTTCTGTGTTGGTGGCATTCATGTACACGTGAACAAAACAGAAGAAACAGGTAGGTAAGAAAAAGCTGAAAGCAGAGTGTTCTATAGATTCTTTGACTCCACTTGAGGCACTTTACGGGGCAGGATTAGTTATATATAAGGTGTGGGGGGGGGGGGGGGGGGGGTCCAAAGGGAGGTCTTTGGGTCCACCCCCAGTTGGGTAACAGAAAATCAACGTGCCAAAACTACCATTCAACCAGTCAGGTAAAGGCGAGGGGGGGGGGGGGGGGGGCAGGGGGGTGGAGGTGGGGTTGGGGGGTCGGGTCCAGAAACTCCACTCGTACTCTCCTCTTCACTCCCATTCCCCCCCCCCCCCCCCCCCCCCCCCCCCGTTCAGAATTGCACTAATTTGTCGCGTTCTGGGGGTGTGGGGATGGTCTGACAGAGGCACCAGAGGCTGATGGAGCTGGACCAGAACACGTGGTGGGAGACACTGGGCAAGCTGCAGAAGATCATTCGCAAGTCGGCCCAGGTGCTCTTCCTGGCCAGGAAGCTGGACAGGGATCAGGTGCACAACTACTTCATGTCAGGTGTGCCCTAATGGGGTTTTTGTCGTAGGTAAACACACCCTCTCTCTGTCTGTGTGTCTGTCTGTGTGTCTGTCTGTCTCTCTCTCTCTCTCGTGTGTGTGTGTCTCTCTCTCTCTCCTTGCGTGTGTGTGTGTGTGTGTGTGTGTGTGTGTGTGTGTGTTTACTAGGTGTGTTTATAGTGTGTGTGTTCTTTATTTTATTTTCGTCGTCGCTGTGGAAAACTAATGCCAGTAAAATGTGTTAAGTGTCAGAATCTCTGCATCTGTCTGTCTCTCTCTCTCTCTTCTGTCTCTTTCCTGTTTATCTGTCTCCGACATAGCCTACAGAAGGTTTCAGAGAAATGAAAGCTAGTTTTGACCATTTCTGAAGCATTGTACCGCATGACGTATTCAGAAGCTAAAAATTTTATAATGCTCCGACACTTCAAAAAATTCGATACCTAATCGTCTGTTCCTACTCTTCCTTCAGTGACCGAGCGGGAGGTGGAGAGAGGTATCCTGAAGGCCAAAAACACGGACGAGCATGCTTGGCCTACATACGAGACATCGCAACATCAACCTCACTCTTCTGCGCATGGCCTGCAAGTTTGTGGACGTGGCGGCCAGCTCGGTGGACAACGACGCCCAGAATCTTCTCAAGGTCGGTCTGCGTGTCGGCATCTTGTGTCTGGGCCCACGCCAAATGGCTTTCTGTCTCACTGAAGTTTTCTTTCTCTTCTATTAATTTCGCCCCGAGAGAGAGGAGGAGGAGGAGGGACAGTACGAATGTATTTCAAACATCAAAAGGTACGCTTATCACACATGCATTCAGTTTGTAAATATGGTAAACAGCGGGATACTTTTTTCAGGCAGAAAAAAAACTATACAGGGCGTTTGAGCGTTTGAATGGAGACTGGTGAGATGGTCGAGTAAAACTGTAATTTCAAATGCCTCTGTGTATGGACGCATATTGAATACAGAGGGAAACAGTCCAGCTATGCACCGCTAGTTGACTGTTATCGCTCACATTGATACCACCTGAAGACATGGCCCGCCACAGTGCATGTCGAGATGGATGTTGATCCTCACACCATTCCTTCCTTGGCTGGCATCTTTTCTCCGGACACCCAGGCTGACATGGCTGCCAAATGGTCGGTGACACAAGTCTCGGCCCTTGGTGGCTGTAAGGTCTTTCTCATTACTGTTGCCGTTTCCATGTAGACCTCTTCTGTTGCCCCGCACATGGGGTCACGGTTGTGTCAGTTAAAATCTTATCTGAATGGGGCATGGCTTTTCACTGCTTTTTCAACCAGTCTGGTGCGTGACTTAAGTACTGGAAAATGTCAAATTTCGTTGAATATGTCTGCATGAGTTTTCTGACAGTATTTCCTACCCTGTTCCGATTTTCATTCTGATTCCAAATTTTCTTAAAACTGTTACTGATATTAGCTTCCGAGCCAGGTCAAACAGCTGTGTATGACTGTCATGGCAAGAGATAGGTTCTGATTCTGATTTTCATTTTGACACTAATTCTGTCACAGTCCCTTCCATCGCGGAGACTGAGAGTCGTGTCTATAGTATTTCGTGACTTTTCATGGCAATTAAAATATTCTGAATATGATTTTCGGTCGAATTCAGATTGGATTGTAGACTTCTGTTGTTAAGGAAACTCAGAGCTGTATTGAAATAATTCATCACTTTTTTAATTATTACTTTTACTTGTCCCAAATCCTAGTTGGAAGTAAATATATGTGACTTTCGCGGCAGTAAATGTGTTCTGGTTCCGATTCCACGCCAAATCTGACTTTGTCAAGGACGTTTTTCTTTCAAGAATTTTTTTTCGTATTACGTTCTTTCAGCACGATGTAACGTATACACAGCAGAAACATATCATTATTCAAATTTATTTTGTTCTGAATCTTAAGTGTATCTTGGACCCACCCTCTGCACAAACTCCCGAGTTGTGTAGACTGTAATGGCAACGCATCTGCTCTTATTACCACCACGATATTTCCTTTTCTGATGCACTTTGACTGTTGTCATGGGGGTCCCCGTCCTGTGCAGAAACTTCGCGATGAGAAGCTGCCCAAGAAACTGGTGGCCTCCAACGTGACTCGCTTCTCTGTGGAGTGGACCGGCAAGGAAGGCATCGACGAAGAATCGCACCGCGCCTACTTCGAGGCCTTCTGCGAGAAGTTCTACGGCGACGTCACGACGCAGATCGACAACGCCATGGCCAAGCACGTGAAACTGGCCAACGACCCCGTGTACAACGAGCCTCTGCAGCACCTGCACGCCTGCCGCAAACCACGTGTCGGCTTTCCAGGTCAGGGTCGAGGGAGCGAGGGAACACGGGTGTGGGGCGAAAGGGAGAAGGGAGTGTAAGGAGCATGGAGAAGGAGGCGGGAGAGGCGAAGACAGAGAGAAAGGGGACTGTACAGAACAATGTCAAAATTATTTTGTGTAATAATGCATTGTATTGTATAATAGTGATTGTATTGAGTGACGATGTATTGCACTGTGATGTATGGTCTGACATTGTACTGCTTTGCTTTGCACTGTCTGTTAATGTATAGTAGAGCATTGCGTTGTGTCCGGAGTCTTTCTGCTGATACGTTTGAGGATGACGAAAAAGGTTACGTGCGGAAGTTCTCGCTTTTTCACAAGACAGTGACATTCAAGAATACTAGATACTGCTTCAAATTAAACCATAATTATTCAATGAAAGTTATTTTCTTAAGTCGTTGTACACGAATTCTTCTCATTCAGCTGTCGTACAGCGACAGTGTTACAACATTTTTCCTTCTGTCTTCAAAAAAATTGTCGCTTACATGATACAAAAAAAAAAAAAAATCTAACATCCCACAGCTAGTGAACTACAACGAAAGAAAGAATTTTGTGAGACTTTGTATAGACTGTATCACAGATAACCTCACTTCTCAGGAGACGCTTTATTTTTCGTCTCTTTCAAATTGAAAACACCAACGACAAATATATAGATTAGTCAACTTATTTTTCCTGGGTGTAAGCGCTGTGGGGATCTCTTGTGCACTACTGGGTGCAGGATCCACAGCGTCAGAGCACGTATCAAGGACAGGATGGGATAGGCCGACCAGCTCAGTATGTCGTTACAGCATCAACACCCGTTTGATTCCGTGTCTTGGCAACAAGCTGGCTGTAAATGTGAAAGCACCAGCCGAAAAATCTTTACATGCACAGGCCCACACGATTTTTTCCCCCCGAAGTAAACGTTATTACCTATTCTACTCGAATGGGCCTGTGGCCCCACACGAACACGTCAGACCGGTTGTGTTTTCCATTGTGACTGATTGCGAACGTTAGACACTTGATTGCCTATTCGAATGTAACTGTAGGCCTTAAAATGCCCGTTTCTTTGGTAACGACATACATAAGTGGACTATAGATGTTCCAGTACCCGGCACATTGCATTATATATTGCATCTTATTGCATCGAATGGTATTGCAAAGAGTTGTTAGAAATGACATTGCATCGGATGTTTCTCATTGTATTTTGCATTACATCGTATTGCATTGCATTAGATCTTGCATTGCAGTTCCACAGAATGTCATTACACATTACTGTACTGCATACTGGTCAGACGTGTACACCAGTCAGCAGTGTGATGTGTGGTGGTGGTGGTGGTTGTGGTTCAGGGTCGTGAGGACGTGGTGGATCAGATCCGTCAGTACGTGCTGAGCGGCGAGAGCCACAAGCCCCTGGTGCTGCATGGTCTGAGTGGCTGCGGCAAGACGTCTCTCATGGCCAAGGCCGCCAGCCAGGTCAGTGTGCAGCAGAAAGCACGGTGTGTCATGTGTTGGTATGTGTTGTGGCAGGTGAGGGCAGAGGAGTGTGTGTGTGTGTGTGTGTGTGTGTGTGTGTGTGTGATGTTCTTGTGCATATTTGCATGTTGCAATTGATAATGCTGCTGCATGATTGTTGAATTCTTATCATATACATCTTTATTATTTACTGCTGTTGTTATTGCTATTGCTACATTTCTGATTATGGTGATTTTTGTCGTTGTTGTTTCTGCTCGTCATTGCTACTGCTATCATTGCTGTTACTAACTGTGGTAATGGTAATGGTGATAGTGACGATGTTGAGGATGATGATAACTGCGACGGTTTCTTCACTCCTAGCGGTATTGGACGACGGTGGTCCCGCTGCTGTAAGATGTGTCTCCTCGCTCTGAACTTTGTAGCGAGTTGTAGCTCCTCCTCATCTAAGTACCCAGACATTCAGCGATACTTCAGTTCACGTGGCCCCTTGTTCAAACCCCCACCAGATAACTTCCGGTTTAATACAGACTCTTCGGTCTTATTTTGACAACAGTTTGGCCGAAGTACAATACAAACTTGTAGTGCATTTTTGATACATTTATGGCGTTTTCTTGTAGATTCACTTTGATCTTTGACAGAAAGGAAACACACGTTGGAGAGGAATCATGTTCGATCCCTTAAACTCAAGTTTTGCCAAACGTTGCAAAATCTGTCTGTACTGGAAAAAGAAAGAAATAAAAAAAGTGTGTATGTGTGTGTGTGTGTACATGCTTGTGTGTGTGTGTGTGTGTGTGTGTGTGTGTGTGTGTGTGTGTGTGTGTGACTTGAAGGTGGAGACCTGGATGGCTGGGAAGGCGGTGATGGCGGTGCGGTTTCTGGGCACCACCCCGGGTAGCTCCACCATCGTGCCCATGTTGACCAGCGTGTGCAGCCAACTGTCCGTGGTCTACGAGCAGAACTTGGAAGAAATCCCTGAAGAGTTGTCGCCCCTCATCCAGCACTTCAAGAAGCTTCTGGCGTGCCCTACGGGTGGGGGGAAAGGGTAGACAAGTGGGCGGAAGGAGGATGGATTGGTTTGGGGGGGGG
Organism: Conus betulinus; assembly: GCA_016801955.1. Classification (NCBI taxonomy): domain Eukaryota; kingdom Metazoa; phylum Mollusca; class Gastropoda; order Neogastropoda; family Conidae; genus Conus; species Conus betulinus. The sequence goes on from JADBJO010001881.1 coordinate 140,276, forward strand.
GGGGGGGGGGGGGGCAGGGAGTTCCTGGCCGGTGGGTGGAGTGGGGTGGGAGGTGTTGTTGCGGGGTTCGAGGGGTTGGGGTTGGAGTGTGTGTTTCTGGGTTTTGCATCCAACGCTTTACGTGCTTCCTGGGTCTTCCATGACCCAGTGACTCAATAAAAACATCAATCTTATGAACGGGTAGAGCTATGCTCACGAAATCTTAGGAGTTTGTCAACGATCTTAATAGCCGTTGATCACGGAAATTTCATGTATGGACACAATTATCAGCGTAATTAGTCACGGTTCCCTCAGGACCCATACATGTTTATGGGTCGCACATGGCCCCGCGCCATCGGGTGAGGAATAAGTTGCTGAACCGCTCCTTATCAGGTGTGGCTCTTACAAGACCCGCGTGATCTGAAGAGGGATAAGCAATAGGAAAAGCCTCTACAAAATGTGTGGGTCTTGGACGACCCGCACGACGATCGGGTCTTTGTAGTCAAAAACGTCATCCGGTAAAGGTTGAGAAAGTTCTTTCCACACAGGTAGGGAAGCGGTTTCTGTTTGTCACTCTGTTCTCCTCTCTTCATCCTTTTCCGTGGGCTTGCCAATCCCGCATTGTAAGTATAGTCTGTGGGTGGTGAAGTAGTTGTGTTCATAGTTCATTTGATCTGTCTGGTTGTCCGTCTTTTATATATCTTCTATCATCTATTTCTGTTTCTTCTCTCTCTCTCTCTCTCTCTCTCTCTCTCTCTCTTTCTCTCTGTCTCTTCCCCCCTCCCCTTTCTCTCTCTCTCTCTCCTATACTTTTCGGTCGCTTGGTGGTGAAGTGGTTTTATGTGTTTCTCCAGTTTGATTGTGTTGTGTTTGTTTTGCTATCAGGGACGGGGGAGGATGGGAGGGGGGGGGGGGCTGGATTGGAAGAAAAGTAATCAGGCATCGAGAGAGAGAGAGAGAGAGAGAGAGAGAGAGAGAGAGAGAGAAAATCAAGTTCGCTTGAACTTTCATTCTATGGTGTAAGTGTAGATTAACATAGGTCCACAAACCCTACTCGTCTACGATGGTTATTCCCGTCTACCATATCAATTTTGGTAGAGTGTGGACATTACCTAAGTAACGAAACCCCAGATGAAAAAAGAAAAGAAAGAAGGAAATCCGATGGCCCTGTTTCTCCTTCTGCCCCTGTCTTCCTCTCCCCAGAGCTAAACCTGTGACATGGTTCTTTCAGCTGAAAAGCCGTTGGTTCTCTTCCTGGATTCTCTGGACCAGCTTTCGGGGGCAGAGGGGGCACACCAGCTCACCTGGTTTCCCGTCCACCTCCCGAACACGTCAAGGTCATAGCGTCCACCTTGCCCAACTACTACGGACTTCTGGACACTCTGAAGATCATGATTGAGGACGAAAGCAGCTTCATACAGGTAGGACTGAAGGTCATGATTGAGGACGAAAGCAGCTTCATACAGGTAGGACTGAAGATCATGATTGACGACAAAAGCAGCTTCATACAGGTAGGTCTGAAGATCATGATTGAGGACAAAAGCAGCTCCACACAGGTAGGTCTGAAGATCTGCGTTGAGGACGAAAGCAGCTTCATATATGTAGGTCTGCGTTTGTTGTTCAATGAAGGGGGGGGGGGGGGGGGGATGATGAGAGAGGTTAAAAAAATGGAAAGGGGCATCTGTTTTCTCTGTAGTCATTTTGGACTCATTGCATGATTCCCGACTTTATTGTACAGTCCGGTATTGCGAGTTTTTAATTGTTTACATGTGTGTGTGTTTGTTCGAGCATGCGTATTCACATTTTTTTTAGAGCGCGGAGGGGGAGGGGTGAAGTGGGAGGGCGGAGAAAGGAAGGGAAGGGGGTCAGCTTTTCCTCTGGTAAATGTCTCGTGTTTGAAATATTTGTATGTGTGCATGTTACCGTGCGTGCGCTCATGTTTGTGTGTGAGTGTGTGTGTGTGTGTATGTATGTGTGTGTGTGTGTGTGTGTGTGTGTGTGTGTGTGTGTGTGTACGCGCGCGCGCGCGTGAGAGGGAGTGAAACATAGAGAAAAAGAGACAGAGCACGCATGTGCGTGTTCGCACCGGTTTTATTCTCTGTCTTTTCATCCTTGTTTATTCGTCTCTTCCTAAAATGCTTTCTTCGTTCCTTCCTTCTTCCTTCTGTCAGTCATCCAGTATGATCCACTCATGCATTGATTTTATTCAGTCATTCGGTGAGCCACTCATATTTAGGCACAGTCGC
>JADBJO010001881.1:147500-167500 GCA_016801955.1 Conus betulinus
CTTACCTCCGTTTCTGCAACATTTTTTCTTATATAGCTGCATTACATCTACCCGTGCGTGTATCATGGTCAGGGCTTACCTCCGTTTCTGCAATATATTTTTTAATCCCTAAGTGCATTACACTAATTCGTGTGTGTATTGGCTGATACCGCTGCTCACCGTTTACATTTACCTTCCAAAATTCCCTTACCTTTCTGTGGGTCGTCATTGAAGATTCTGCTGTACTCATTAGGGGACATGCACACCAGTGGTTTGAGCGTTCGGCTGGGTGCTGACAGTCATGAGTTCGAACCCCACTTGTGGGGACGGATTTTTATGTTTTAACACGATGTGTTTTGTTTTCATGCCTCTACGTGGTGCTTTATTTTAACACGATGGGTTTCGTTTCTGGATATTATATGCTTTCGTGTTTTTATACAATGTGTTTTGTTTGAGCTGTACGTACTTTTGCGTTTTTAAACCGCTTTTTATTTACAGCTCTGTACGTAATTCTGTGCTTTAAAACGAAGTATTTTGTTTCCACGCCTGTGTGTGATGTAATCTTTTTATACAGTGTGTGTCGTTTCTGGAGTGTCTACAGTTTTCATGTTATGACTCGTCCCTTCTGTCTGGTATCAAAGGGTGTAGAAATACACCATTGCAACCAGTTCAACCAGTTCCACCACTGACTGCAGTTCATAATCACAATTGCTTTTGGGGCCTGCAGGTGATCTTCAACTACGAGTGGCTGCATGCCAAGCTGGCCTCCATGCCCCTGCAGTCGGTGCTGGGCGACTTCGAGGACCTGCTGGAGCACGTGTACGACAAGGACGTGAGGATCATCGCCGACGCCATCCGCCTGTCGGGGTCCATCCTCTCCCACTACCCGGACATGCTGGGTCCTCAGATCACCGGCAGGCTGCTGCCCTACTACAGCCAGAACCCCAAGATCCGCAGCCTCATCCAGCAGTGCGACTCGGACGGTCTCAAGCACTGCGCCTTCGTGTCGGCTTACCACTGCCTCCACACGCCCAGCGGACCGCTGCAATACTCGCTGGAAGGTCACCAGTTTGCTCCGTTTGGTATCGCCACCACTCGGGACGGGAAGAACCTGGTGTCGGTGTCCAACAAGGTCATCGTGTACGACCTGGCCACGGGGAAGTATCCCGCACCATCGCTCCGGGCATCGAGGCCATCATGCAGAACCTGAACATCTCGCCCAACGACAAGTATGGCGTCAGCTACACCAACAATAACCAGGTACGGAACTTGGCGTTCCTGCAGGGGTCTTACAGTTCGGGTCTTTAGTATTGACGATTGATCAGCTTTTTGTGATTTTTGTGTTTGCCATTTGTGTCGCCTTAAAAGATTAATTCAATAGTGTTTGTTGTTTCTGTTGATGTTGTAAGAAGCCCCATATGTGAAGCAGTGGTTTTCTGGGCTAGACGCAAAACAGATAACTCGATTATGATGGACGTAATCATCTTCGTTTGATCATTGTTTTCCTCCGTCTCCAGTTTCTACACAGTCTCTCTCTCTCTCTCTCTCTCTCTCTCTCTCTCCAAACCCCAAAACCCCTAATGAGTTAGTCTATGGGAGAGACGGGACGTCACCCTATTTATATAGAATCAAATATTCGTTGCATAAGATATTGGCTAAAAATATTACGTATGGGTGAAAATAGGTTACCACTAATAGCTTATAGGATGTTGTTGAATCTAGATTCTAAGGGCAAACAAACATGGGTTATGAATGTTCGTGAAATGTTATGTCAAAACGGGTTTGGGTTTGTATGGTTAAATCAGGGAGTGCAAGATGTTAAAAGATTCCTGATTGAATTTCGTCAAAGGTTGATCGATTGTAGGTGGCAAAACTGGGAAGATCATATACAGCGAAGTGAAAGATTCACTTGGTACAAGACTTTTAAATCCTCGAGAAACTGTGAAAGCTATTTTTTACTAGATGTAGACAGACACATCAAGCGACATTTGATGATGTTTCGACTAGGGGTCACTGATATGACAATACATTGCAATCGATATAAAAACCATACAGTAAACGATTTGATATGTCCAATGTGTCAAAGTGCAAAAGAAGATGAATTACATATATTACTTTGCTGTCCTGCTCTCGATGACCTGAGAAAAGAATATATACCTCGTAAGTTTTATGCACATCCATGTCTCTTCCGTGTATCTCTGCTTATGTCTAATCAGAATAAACACATTATGAAGAACTTGAGCTTATATCTGTATAAAGTTTTCCAAAGACGCGCAAATTTGTTAAAAGAACCTGAAATACCTTATTCATCTGTATAACAATTTAACTGATCTATGAAATAATATTAACATGTCGGTATTTGGTATTTGTTTTGACTTTGCTTGCTTTATTTTGTTTATTATTGTATAACATTTATGAATTCACTCCCCTTCAAATGGGGCTATGGCCTTTATTGAATAAAATTCCGTTTCCGTTTCCGTCTCTCTCTCTCTCTCTCTCTCTCTGTGTGTGTGTGTGTGTGTGTGTGTGTGTGTGTGTGTGTGTGTGTGTGTGTGTGTGTGGTCATTGCTATAGGTAGCAGGTAATGACGGTGATAACCATGACGCTGTTGTCTTGTTCAGCTTGTAGTTATATGTTTCTTTTTGTCTGTTTTTGTTGTCATTTTCGGCAACAGGTGACTGAACATGTTAACGTCACATATTATTCGTAAAGTGGATAAAACAACTATATTCTGTAATGTGATGTCCTATTAGTTAACAGACTTGCCCAGGAAGCAAAAAAAACTGGGCAGCATCTACATTTACGCCCGTGTACTCTTCTACGTGAACTACAGAAAATTAACTTTCTCAATGTTGCTTACACACCAGTACATACAAGTCAGAGAAATTTGCTTGTCCATACTTCGAGCAGAAGAGTAAAGTGCGGATAAATGTGGAATTCCAAGAAACACCTGCAGGCGGACACCAGGCAGATGGATTACAGTGGGGGAGAAGTAGAAAACATTGCCCAGGACCGTCGTCGTTGGCGTGCAGTTGTTGATGGCCTATGCTCTGGCAAGAGCAATGGGCCTGAGAGGAAGAGAAATGTAGATATTGCCAAAAAATCCCAGTTGCTTCAGCTTTGTTTGAATCTTGTGCTGGAAGGGTATTATTTCCCCTCTTCGGTAGATCTTAAGCGGTGGTCTGAATGAGACGGTGTTTCGGATGAGACGGTAAGTCAGAATCCATTGAACAGCATGCAGCTAGTGCAGGTAGAGAACCTTCGTCAACGCGGAGGTTGTCCAGGTAAAATCGTGTATAAAATATTCTCTAACGTATTTAAAAGAAAAAAAAATCACACGATGTTCAGGCGACGCATTCTTCGCGTGGAAGCAGCCCTAAACTTCTCATAGAAAAATCTTTCATGACATTATAGCTATGTCACAAGAAATCGAAACTAACATTAGAAGGTTATAGCACAATGACCCGGTTCCCACACTGATAGACGTAAGGCCACGTGTTGCTGATTGGCAGGTGGTGGTGGCCCAGCTGCGGACAGGAGACTCCATCGTGATCACGCCCAAGCTGGACAAAGGTGAGACCATCAAGGGCACCAGCGTGTCCAACACGCACATCGCCCTCTGGACCTCCAAGTCGTGGCAGCTGTACACCACGGAAGGGCAGTTCCTGGCTAAGCAGCAGTCGGAGCTCAAGATGCCCCTCATCGACGTCACCCTGGACGACGAAGGCAAGCACTACTCATCGTCAAGACCAACACGGAGGACGACAACGACATGGCCTTGGAAGTACAGGACAAGTCCATCGAGCCCTTCGAATTCCACAGCGCCATCGCCATCAACCAGGACCGCAAGGTCTTGTACACGTGCATCGAGATCAGCGACAACAATGTGGCCGTGTACAAGAGGGAGGACTCAGTGTGGAAGTACGACCGGACCTTAGGGGAGAACGTGGATGCCCGTGTTCGCCCTGACCCTGTCCGGGGACGAGCGCTACCTGGTGGCCACGATCACTCTGGGGTACAAGCTGTGGGATCTGAACACGGACAGCCTGAGGGAGCTCAAGCTGCCGGCAGGGATCAGGAATATCCCCGTCAAGAACCAGCTCACCACACCGCTCGAGTTCACCAAGGTCGGTTTACAGAGCTAGTGCAGGCATAACGCCAGCTGGCCGGTTCGGTACGCGGTTAGTGTGATTTCATGTAGAGCTGGTGCACGAACAATATGAGTAGATAGAGTATGATTCGGGTAAATTAATAGTTGGTACAGGATTTTTTTTTTGTTTATGTGCGTTAACAGAGTTGGTACACGGTTAATGCGAGTTAACAGAAAGTCAGAAAATTGAATTGATAGAATTCATACATGGTTTACATAGGTGGACAGAGCTGACACATGATCATGGGAACATACACTGTTGTTTAAGATTGCATGGAAGTTGACAGGATTAATATGAATTGATGTCTACCCCTTCTCCCTCACCACCATTCTCAACATCACCATTCCAGCCCTTTCCCAACCTCTCTCTTATTCAGCCCCGTTTCACTGCCTTTTTTCATCATTATATGCGCGGTTTTTTTTTTTTCAGAATGTAGAGGGGCAAATGTGTTTCCGTGTAAGCACGTCGTCCCACGTATTATAAATCTAATGCAAAGAACTGTCGGCCTATCGCAGTCATTCGAACCAAAGACTTCACTTTTTTCTGTGTAAATGATAACTATGAATGGTGTTTTGTTTTTGCTATGGATACAAATTGTTTTGCTGTCAATTTATGGACAGACAAAGAATCATTCGCAAAGTATAATGCTTATTATTGAATGCCAAATACATTAACATAGGTTATTAGAATAAAAGAGTAACTCATGTATCTGTGGTCATTAACGATATGTACCGTGTGTTATGCAGGGTAACCAGTTCGTCGTAGCCGGAGTGCGCAAGAACTTGTATGTATGGGATGTAAAACAAGGCAACATGGGTGAAGACCCTTGATGCCCACTTCGGCAGAATTATCGCCATGACCGCCGTCTCCAACGGCAGGAATGTGGTCATCTCCTCCTCCATGGACAAGACCATCAACGTGTGGAACTTCGACAAAATTCTGGAGGAGGTGCATCCCCTGGACCGCATGGAGAAGCCCATCGAAACCGTGAACCTGGCCTCGGAGTCCAGCCTGTGTGTGACCACCACGCGCAACCAGACGGCCGTGTGGAACTTGGAGACCGGGCGCCTCATCAAGCTGTTCGTCAGCAACTCGCGCAGTGCCATCGTGTCGCAGGCGATCATCACCAAGGACGGGTCCCTGGTGCTGTCGGCGGAGCCCCCGTGCCTGGCGGTGTGGGAGATGAGCAAGGACACGCCGCTGCAGCAGGTGTCGGTAGGCGACATCCAGCAGATCCTGCTCAACGAAGAGGACACCAAAGCCATCGTGGTGGCTAAGAGCACCGTCAACAAAGGCTGCTGCTGTTGTGTGACTCTGCCCGCCGGCAAAGAGGTGTACAAGTTCGAGTACCACTTCAAGCGGTTCGTGCCTGTGGTGTTGACTCACGACGGTCTGTTCCTGGCCGTGCCGGCGGCGGACAAAAGCGGTGACGTCATCGGTGTTTACCATGCCAAGACAGGCACTGTGCTGTACAACCTTCAGCTGAAGTACGCCAACTACCGCGAGTGTCACACCGTGGTGGCCATGAAACACGACACGAACCAGGTGGCCATCATCGACGACGAGAAAGGCAACATTCTGGACCTCAAGAAAAAAGACGCTCATCCGCTCCGTGCCTCGCTGGAACGGCATGGCCACGCGCAACGGCAAGAAAGGCCTGTACGCCCCTTCACGAGGCGGGCTGGAGATTCTGGATCTGAAATCGGGCAAGAGACCACCAAGACTCTCATTCCTCGCGTGGCCGAGGGCGTGTTCAGTGTCAAGGTGTTCTTCACTGCCAACGACAAACATGTAGTATACTACCACAGCGGGCACCGCACCATCCGCTTGTTCCGGGTCCGTGACGGCAAGATGCTGGCCAACTTCAAAGCCAGTGCAGAAGTCAAGACCATCGTGTGCAATCCCGAGGGCACGGCGGTGATACTGGGCGCTGTGGACGGGTCCCTCACCACCCTGGCCATCGCCGACCCCGAGGATGAGGAGCACGAGGACGTCCTAGAGGATCTGCCCAGCCGGGCCATCACCGTGAAGCCCCCACCGGCCCCGGAAAAAACACGGAGAAGCCGGCCAACGGGGAGGCCCTGTCCACCAAAAATGCGGTGGGCACGGCACTGCAGGTAGCAAGGTTTGTTGCAAAAGCCCGCGGAGCCCAGAAGTCTCGAGCATGCGTTCTGTCCTGAGAAACAACCCCCTTTGAGCCTGCATACAGCATGCTGCTTTGGGTCTGCAATTTATTCCGTCCTAGAAACTTCCTGCCATTTGGAGCCTGCATGCTCTGTCCCAGAAAACAGCTTGCTGCTTTTAACCTGTGTTCGGATTCACAGCGTTGTGTTTCAGCCTGCATGTTCGGCAATCAGCCTGCTTTGTAGAACTTGACTGCTCTGTTTTGAGCTTGTTGATCTGTTCTGAAACGGCCTTGCTTTGAGTCTACGGTATGGTCTGTAAGCAACTGGCTGCTTTGAGCCTCGCATATGTTTTGGTTCTGAAAGCACCTGGCTGCTTTGAGCATGTCCTCTCGTTCTGAAATATCCGGCTGCTTTGAGAGCGTTTTCAGCTTTGAATATAGCCGGCTATTTCGAGCTTATGTTGTGATTTTGTACATCCGTCTGCTTTGAGCCTCAGTGTTCTTGGTCTCGAGCGCAAAACCATTTTGAGCCCAGTTTGAGGAGCTAAGTGACTGACAGTCCGTGCTTCTTTTTCATCGTCTTGAATGTGTTTTGTCTTGCCTGAAGAAGACCAAAGAGGTCGAAACGCCGTAGTGTTTGTCTTGTAATTTTTTTTTTTTTTTCTTTCGTCCGGCGGCATGGTAATTCTTACGTTTGAAAACAACGAGCTGTTTTGGTACTGCCTTCTGTCTTGAAAGCAGTCTGCTGCCCTGAGCATGGTTTGGTCATGGTTTCAAAAAAATGAAAAAGAGGCTGGCTGCTAAAAGCTAGTGTTTTAATCCCGAAAGCAGTTTGCTGCTTTGGGAATGCATTCTGCCTGGAAAACACGCAGCCGCTTAGTGCCTGTGTCGTGACTCTAAAATCAATCCGCTGCTTTGAGCCTTGGTTCCAGATCTCAAAGTAGACGACAGTTTTGAAACTGCTTTCGGTCTTGAACAGAGCTCTTTAAGCTTCATTATGGTTCTGAAAAAGAGATTGCTGCTTAAGCCTGCAATCTGGTTTTGAAAACAGCCGGCTGCGTGGAACCTCGCTCTTGTTCTGAAAACAGCCGACCGCCTTAAGGGACTGCTGGATCTGAAAGTAACAGATACAATACTTCTTGATGATTCTGGAAATAAGAACAGACGGACTTAAGGCAGTTTGCATTATAAAAAAAAGCTGCCTTATATCTCGTTCTTCGTTCTGGTTCTGAAGAGAGGGCACTGTTTTAAGTCTAGTTCTGGTTCTGAAGAAAAGGGCTGGTTTAATGTCTAGTTCTAGTTCTGAAAAGTAGCCGATTGCTTGGAGTTTGTTTGATGTGTATGTTATGCTTCGTAATGATTTCATCACTGTTGTTGTTTGTTGCGCTTGTGTGTTGTAATTCTTCATTTTGAAGGTAATTGCTATCCATTCGTTCAGTCATAACCGAATGACTGTGATGTGTGCTACCCATAACTGTGTGCAAAACCCGTGTGCATGTAGGAAACTGGTAAGTGTTGATAGATTCGTTGCTTTTCATTTCGCATGTGCAACTAGATAAACGAGGTCTTTCTTTCGTGATGTTACGTGTAAATAATGCCGCGACACTTAACTGATTCCTGAAACTGCTTTAGAGTATAAGAGGGGTCACACCAATTCATTCGATGACACATTTCCCACATGTTTGCCGTTACGGATTTGTGAAGGGGTTATGAGCGCGCATGTGCCTGCACACACACACACACACACACACACACACACACACACACACACACACACGCGCGCGCGCGCTGCGCGCGCGCGCGCGCCTTCACGTTCAACCTTTGTCTAACAGTTCGAAATTGAACCCTTTGGTCAGGACGCACATTCTGTCTGGATAACATTCAGAGCCGTCAGTTTGCTCTCGTTATTAATTAACAAAGAGCCGCAATCTGGTGCTCTGTTAGTTATCGCATGAACACAAAGAGCCGCAATCTGGTGCTCTGTTAGCCATTCATTTTGTCACCCGCAAAAATCTCACCGAGCATAAACCGGGTTGATACGCGACAAAACAATTGTTGCATTGGTAGGGGCACCGTAGAGGGTGTCGTGCATTTCAATTTAGAATATGCATCATTAAAAGCTACAGAAGGGCCTCGACATCAGCGCAGTGTCTCCTCTCGTGTCTCCTCATCAAGGCCTTGTGTTAATTTCTCTCTGTTGACCGCTGTGTTCGAGCTGTGGCTGCGCTTTGGGGTGGCCGGAGTGAGAGGCGTACAACGAAGGAGAGAAGAAACGGGAGGGGGGGGGGGGGGGGGGGGGGAGGAGGCGGGCATGGAAGCAAATGCAGCAGTAGAAAAAAAAAAAAAAAAAGAAAAAGAAAAGAAAGTACCCACACGGAGAGCAAGCACGACAGCGGGTGTCATCTTCGGCAAATCTGGCGTTTAATTTCGACAGCATGGAAAAAGAAATGTTTTTTTTTTTTATTTCCGTCCGCCGAACGTGGAAAGGACGTTTCTTGGTTTCCTTCCATACGATAATGAAAGGAGGGATTTCTCGATTTTCCTCCATACAATGTTGAACAGAAATATTTGCTTACCAACAAATCATGAATCTATCATGAAATGTTGAAAGGAAACGTTTCCTCGATTGCTTTTTACATCACTCGCCACATCGACTTATTTGTACTTGTTTCGGTGTACAATCAATTCAACGTCAGAAGGCCACTCTGGTCATGAACGAATTTCTGTTTGTACATTACTTCTGTCACTGTTGATGGGTGCATGTTTCTGCTCGGGGTGAACACAAAAATTTGTAGCTTATTCATTCTGTGCGCCTGTTATTTGCATGTGTGCTAGGGCAACGGATGCTGAAAGCAGCTTCGGCGCAGATTATGCGCACGTACTTATTTCACTTTGGGAGTAAATATAACTTATTTGATCATGTTCGGGATATATCTATTAACTTCAACATAGCATCCACAACATTCATTGTCCCCTTACACTCATTTTGAATCATTTGACAGTCATTCATTTTTCGGAGATAGGAGAAACGCATGAAGCGTGCAGACTTATTCTGTCCACCGTCTGTCGTCTGCTTAGGGTCTGACAAGTGTACACGAGTCCATGACAGAGACCCGAAAAAAAGCTGAGTTGTGTAGTCAACAGAATATTCATCATCTGTCGTTTGTTTTCTGAGTCATGCGTAATCTGTATCCATCCCAACCAGCTGATCAACTGCTGCTCGCATCGGATGCTGCCTGTGTGCATCGTGGTCAGCGGACAGTGCTGCTCACATTTGATGTTGCTTTCGTGCATCTTGATCGACTGGTACTGTTGCCCGTATTTGTTGTTGTGTGCTTCGCTGTCGGCTCATTCTGTTTCTTGCAGTCGTTGTTGTGTATGCATCATGGTCGGCCGACACTGCTGCTCACATTTGATGTGTATGCATTAAGGTTCACTGACAGTGCTGCTCACGTTTGATGTGTCTGCATCATGGTTGACCGACACTGCTGCTCACATTTGATATGTGTGCATTGTGGTCGGTCCATTCTGTTGCTCACATTTGATGTTGTGTGTGCACGTTGGTTGACCGAGAGTGCTGCTCACTTTTGATGTATCTGCATCATGGTCGGCCGACACTGCTGCTCACATTTTATGTGTCTGTATCATGGTCGGCCGACACTGCTGCTCACATTTGATGTGTGTCTGCATCATGGTCGGCCGACACTGCTGCTCACATTTGATGCTAACGTGTGCATCCTGAGCGCCTGATGTTGCCGATACTGTGTTTGCAGTAAGGTCGGCGGCTACCGTTGTTCACATTGACGTATGACTGCCCAGTCGGTCAATACTGCTGCTGACATTTGATGTTGAGTTAGCATCCTCGCCAACCAATACTGCTGCCCCACATTCGATGTTGTGTTACGTTAGCATCCTCGCCAACCAATAGTGCTGCTGACATTTGATGTTGTGTTAACATCCATGCCAACTAATACTGCTGCTGACATTTGATGCTGTGTTACGTTAGCATCCATGCCAACCAATAGTGCTGCTGACACTTGATGTTGTGTTAACATCCATGCCAACCAATACTGCTGCTGACATTTGATGTTGTGTTAACATCCATGCCTACCAATATGCTGCTGCCAGTATTTGATGTTTGTGTCAACCAGTACTGCTGTTGACATTTCGTGCCGAGTGTGCATGAAGATCGGTGGAAATGTCTGCTCACGTATGATTTATGTGGGCACTAAGATCGGTTGATCGTGCGGCTCGCCTTTGATGTGTGTGTGTGCATTTTGGTGTATCTTGACGCTGGTCGGTCCAAACTGTCATATACAATGTTATGTGTGTAGCCTGTTATGGTTGGCTGATACCACTACTTGCATTTGATGTGTTTAGTATAGCTGGTTGATCCTGCTGCTCACATTTGGTATAGTATGCTGTGTGTGTGTGTGTGTGTGTGTGTGTGTGTGTGTGTGTGTGTGTGTGTGTGTGTGTGCGTGCGGGCGCGCCTACGTGTGTGTGTGTGTGTGTGTGTGTGTGTGTGTGTGTGTATGGTCGGCTTATACTACTGCTCGCATTTCACGTGTGTGCATCAAGTTTCGTCAAGTTTCGTCAATACTAATAGTCTGTATGGTCTTATGTGATCATCCATGATAGGTCGATACTGATAGTCACATTCGATGTTGTGAGTCATTATGTTGGGTCGGTTAGGCGTGTGTCAGGGTTGGCTGTCACTGCTGGACACAACTGATGATGATGAAAGTGTGTGTGTGTGTGTGTGTGTGTGTGTGTGTGTGTGTTAGGGTGAGGATGTTAAAAGGATTCACAATATCTATATTTAGCTAGGGAGGGTGAGGTGGTGGTGGAAGTGAATCGGGAGGCGGGAAGAAGGCGGTTTACTTCAGGGCAGGTTGAAGCTATCGGCATTGACCTACAAAAATGTAGTTATGGATGAATCCAATGTTAGAGTGCGACTGCTACAAGACCGTCCCTTTCAGTGTAGTATGGCTTACTCTCTCTCTCTCTCTCTCTCTCAAGAATTCAGAAATTGGTTGACCCTGTTCTCTTTCAGTGTAGTGCTCTCTCTCTCTCTCTCTCTCTCTCTCTCTCTCTCTCTCTCTCAAGAATTCAGAAGTCAGAAGTTGGTTGACTCTGTTGATACTTGCATATTGTTGTTGTTGTTATTGTTGATGATGTGTGTTACCTTATTGATGATTGTGACACGCAGATATCTTGACTGTGCGATATCGTGATCACGACTTTTGTGATCGTTTATATTCTCTTGCTGTGATATGTATAGATTCGCTGATAAATGGAACTCTTGGCTTTGATGTCGTAGTTGTTTGATGTTACTGCTTTTATTTTCGTACAATTTCGTGTTGTGTGTTGAACCCAATATATGTAACAAAATCTTGTATTTGTATTTAGGGGTCATTTTATTTTCTGGTGTGTCTTTCTCGACTATCACTCAGTCCAGAGATGGCTTCCGTGGTCAGTGTGCTATGAATATGATTCGACTCGACTTCTAACCCCACACCCCACCCCTTAAAAAAATCCACGAGGCGAAAGTTGACGTTCACATCCACTAATGTACAATGAACTGATTAACATTTGTTCAAGTCCAGTCTTTTATATTTTCCAACCTTTCCTTTGCCTGTCTGGGATAGACAAAACTTAAAAGAATACGTCAGCATGCCATTCAGAATGGAGCAGGAGACAGCCGAGAAAACTGTGTTTTTGTAACACGATAAATAGATCACTTGATCCTCCCCTCCCACCTCCCTGAGCCTTATCTTTATACTTCCTTGTTCGTTCCCCCCCCCCCCCCCCCCCCCCCCCCGTTCCCACATTCCATATTCCGTCTTTGCCTACCTCCCAGCAAAACAAAACAAAACAAAACGAAGCAAAATCACTTATATCAACCACATCAGCTGGTGAATTGAGATCTCAATCAAAAGCAACCACAAAGAGATTTCCAGAATGCGTTTAATTGTGTACCTCTCTCCCTCTCTCTCTCTCTCTCTCTCTCTCTCTCTCTCTCTCTCACACACACACACACACACACACACACACACACACACACGCACGACACATGGGGCGTGTGTGTGTGTGTGTGTGTGTGTGTGTGTGTGTGTGTTCGTGGATATCTACATTAGAGACAGCGGTGGCAAACGACGACAAAGATTAAACATCATAGTCTCAGATACTGTGTTTTCAAATTTACTTTTATCGTCAAAACAAACAAGACTAGAAATATTTAGACTTGAGGGTTAGAGATCAGAAACAAACGTTTTGTCATTGTGTATTGCCAATTTTTTTTCCTCTGAGCACCACAAGTTTGACGTTGTCTGATCCATAGTACTCTTAATAGCCTCCAGACTTCTTACAGAGAAACCAAGTGGAGATAATTGTAATCGGGAGGAAAAGCAAATCCCACAGAGTAGACAGGAAGACTCCTCTCCCTTTATCTATCTCGTTCAAACAGGTACAGCGTGTAGCGATCTGATTCTGTCCGAAACTATGTCTGCTTTTAATCACTTTTTTTTTTTTCTCTCCCGGTTTATCTCACTCCGATGTTTTAAAAAAAAAATCCGAAGGCGTTTTCGCTTTCCGAAAACATTAATGAAACATGTTCAAAGAATAAAAATCATTACTTTATCGTGGAGTTGCAAAATTCGGAGATTGGCATCACTTGTTTTTGACGCATCTGAACAAGCGGCAAGGGGGTACAAAAGAAAGCCGAAAAACAAGTGCAGTATTCCGTTCCTTCGTTCGTGCTTGGAGATACGCTGCTCGCATGTCCTGCTGCAAACTTTCGCGACCTTGAAACTTCTATGAAAGGAAAATAAAATGAAAAAAAGAAAAATCCAACACCTCCCTTCCCCTCCTCCCTGTGCACCCCTACTCCACCTCCATCCCCAGATGGCACAAACCGAGGCCGTTCAGCTTAAGTCTTCCCACAGACTCCAAGAATCATTGCTATCGTCATCAATCGCTCAGTCGATGGAGTATGGTAAATACTAAGCCACACAGAAAGCTTACACTGTGCGTAGTGATTCGTCCAATAATGCCTAAGACGCGTTATGTTGCGTTAGCGAAGTAAACGTTCATCAGGCGCTTTAAAAAAATAAATAAAATAAAATATATTACTAGCTAAGAAGGGACCCGAAGACATCTGATGCAAATTTCACTTCTCAGATTTTCTGTTAATGTATTTTTGTGATTTAACCAGATCCGACATGCGCGTTTTTTTTTTTTTGTTTTTGTTTTGTTTTTTTTTTTTTTTTTTCCCAGATTTTAACCTTCTTCCCCACACCGTTTTGTTCATCACTCACTACCTTAAGGCAGGTTTTGATTATCACCTCCATCGTTCTGTGGCTTTGTTTGTCCATCTGTCTGTCCGTAACAAGATAACGTCAAAATCAAACCACCCGATTTAAGTGAAACTTGGTGGAACGACTGGGACGATGCTGTTGAATGTTGGAAGGTATCTGGATCAAACAGGGATCCGGGACTTGCTCGACATTGGCAGAGGTCAGGGTTAATCCGAACTCTCTTCTGGGTTGTTGTTGTTGTTGCTGTTGTTTTAACCTTTACCGGTTAACGTTTTTGACTACACAGACCCGATCGTGCGGGTCGCCCAAGACCCACACATTTTGTAGAGACTTTTTCTATTGCTTATCCCTCTTCAGATTGCTTGAGTTGTGTAAGACCCACACCTGATAAAGGGCGGTTCAGCAACTTATTCCTCACCCGATGGCGTGGGTCATGTGGTGACCCATTAAAATGTATAGGTCCTGGGGGAACCGCGACTAATTACACTGATAATTGATTGTGCCCATACATGAAATTTCTGTGACCAACCGCTATTAAGATCGTTAAGGAACTGCTAATATTTCGTGAGCATAGCTCTATCCGTTCATATGTTTTCATCGAGTCACTGGGTCATGGAAGACCCAGGAAGCACGGTAAAGGTTAAGCGTGTTCATAGCTGTTCTGTATTACGTCCTGTATTATCCCTTTTCCAGTGATCTTCTCTTCCCGTTAATAGCTACCGACGATGACGATGTTGTTACTGTTGCATTTTTCCCCTATGTCGTGCTTTATTCATAAGTATTATTATTTTCATGATGAAATCATCGCAATAATAATGATGATAATAATGATGTTAATGATAATAAACAACTAAAACGTTGTATTTACCTACCCATTATCGCACCATTCCAATCTCCGGTAGTTCATGAGGTGATGTGATATCATCGGCTTCAGTGGTAGGAAAAACGTAAGGCATACTACAGGACATGTCACGTGACATTTTTTTTCCTTATTGATATGTCATTGTTTTGTCGGAAGGGTTGCTTTGTGTGTGTGTGTGTGTGTGTGTGTGTGTGTGTGTGTGTGTGTGTGTATTTCCTCCACCTAGAAACTGTCCGGCAAATAATCATATCCGTGTTCAATTTAGTATTGAAGAGGATTTTTCACACCAATGGGGAGATAGCACGTTGAAGCTACCTGCATTCCGTAGCACGAGAGCTGTTGTTCTTTAGACATAGTGCATTGTATATGTGTGTATACCTTGGCTCATCACTACATGTTGCTGTTGCTTTATCCGTGACCTCCTCTGTAAATCTGCGTTCAGCTATCATTATTGCTGCTACCCGCATTCCTCTCTTCATCCTTATCCTCCTACCCCCCCCCCCCCCCCCCCCCCCCCCCCCCACCTTTCTGTACCTTGCCTCAAAGTTGTCGACATTAAGCCTAGGATGTCAACATTATTATGACGAAAGATTGTTTAGCGGCCATGCTTGCTATCGGCTTGATCTGGGGGTACGGTGTAGTTGGTGTTTTGACTGTCTGCTTAAAGCCTGTCCCACCCTACTTTGGTACCTTTCCCGATTAACCTGTCCGTACTGCATGTACAGCCTACTACGTGTCATTCCGGGCTGTGCTGGCAGACTGTCGACTGACTGGCTCCTCCGACCGACAGTGTTTGTATTTTGCACGTGCGCCACCACGCGGCTCGAGACTGGCTCCTACAGGCATCTGCGCAAACCATGCTACATGTGGTTATCTCCCTGCACCACTCTTCAGCCCTTTCCACTTCCTTCTTCCCGTCCCTGCCTATCTGTCATCCGGCAACGTCTATCACAAACTGACTGGGGAGCAGAAACCATGAACGGATAATGATGAGGATGATAAAGCCGAGATATTTTACTGGCTTCGTCCATCTTCGTCTGCAAGATAAGCCTGCGCTGCTTGCTGCTGCTGCTGTGTGTGTTTATTTATTTACTTATTTATCCATTTATTCATTCATTCGTCTATTTATTTGTTTGTTTTATTTTGTCAGAAAAGCGTTGACAGATAAAGCACAGGCGTAAAACTTGACCTGTGCGAATTTTCCAAGGTATCGTTGGCTTATGGCTCGTCAAAATCGGGTGTCGTGGAAGAAGACACGAACGCACGTACTTCTCTCTCTCTCTCTCTCTCTCTCTCTCTCTCTCTCTCTCTCTCTCTCTCTCTCTCTGTGTGTGTGTGTGTGTGTGTGTGTGTGTGTGTGTGTGTGTGTGCACGCGCACGTGCATCTGAGAGTGCGTGTGGGTGGGGGTGTCACAATCATCACGACTGGATGTAAACATGCTTGGACGTTGCAAAGATGTTGGCGTGTAGCGTAACGAATTGCCTTCGATGGGATCTGCTGGTGGAGCGAGTCATGAACGAGAGAATGTAACCCAATCAATAGGCCTCTGTGCGATTTTGTTTTATGTATTCATTTCCGGGTTCAGTTCTGTAATTAATCATCCATTTTAATATTTTTTTTTACTTTGTTGATATAGATTTTCGCACGCATGCTTCAGTCACTACATAATGTGCATCATGGGGGAGCATGTTTAGGAAACGGCGAACCAGTGTTCAAGTACTTCGGCTGTTCGGATGATCCCTGCATGGCTTGGATTCTTCTTTCCAGATACGCTGCGGGGGGTCCATGTCTGGCATCCATGTGGGAAGATGGAATATGCTAGTGCACTCAGGAGCCTGGTCTCATGTCTCATGGAGATGTTCATCCTTCCAGATAAATGAACTGTTGAACACTTCGTAGGTTGTTGCGTCAATGGAGACTTATGTCTGTGGTGATGGTAGTGTTGTGGCAAGCTAGACAGTTAGGAGAAGACGAACTGATCTACATGATAGCTAAATATACAGTATCTTGGACTTGTACAGGAAGACGAATGAATACACAGGGAGGTGGAAAATATTTAGGTAGATGGATACACACATTGGAAGATGGCTGAATGCACACTCAAGACGGATAAATATTGATGCTACTAATAAGAATAAATGAATCACAGGTACAGGTACCATGATATAAAAAAAAAAAAAGGTGTTCAACTTTAGAGGCATCACGTAGACCGAAATATCTATTAATTTACACAAACAAAAGAGACAGTGCCAAAAAGAAAAGGAAAAAAGAAACGAAGTTTTAACAACCTGGTATCGAATATAACTTTTCGTTTAGAATCTATTTTGTCTTTGTAACAAAGAAGATAAATATTGCCTGTAAGGGCTCGGGTTAGGGTTAGAATTTTTTTTCCCAAGCTGCACTGTGGCAGTGTATTTTCCACGCACTATACATAATGTCTTCTTATTTTCCATGAAATGATAGGAATTCTCATTCTCACAATCCTTGTGATACGTCATGAGAATCCGTTCGTCTGTTTTCCAGATATCTTTTGGACAGTAAGACTGACACACAGAGACAGACGCACAGGCAGACACTTGTTTTAGCGTAAAAGATCGGCCCACGGCCAGGAATTAAAAGAGACAGAGATTATTGGGAAACAAAATTATTGAGGACAAAGTGATAGAAAGTAGATATAATTGGTTAAGATTACAGGAAGACAAAATCACAAAAAGCAAAATGAAACGAACAAGTTACCAGCCACCGTGGCGAAGTGGTTAGTGTCGCGGACTCCCGGCTGGGAGGTTGTTGGTTCGATTCCCATCAGATTATGTAGGATTTTTCTGCCCCGACTGGCTCTACCCAGAGCTGAGTTTGCTACGGGCTCAGCTGAGAAGACTGGGACCATACAGGTGAGTTTCATCCACTAAATGGACGTATCTCTGACAGTGTTGCTCAACTTCCTGACCAACACTGCAGGTGTCTGTATCTCTCGTGCCTGGTTGACGCCGGGATAGATATGAAAGTAAGCGTAAAGTACAGCCCTGTTATGCAGTCTCAGACCTGAATGGAAATCCGCAGCATCATCTTCATCATCCTCATTCTCATCGATCAGCATTAAAAAAAGTCTTAAATTCTGTGGCCCTTCATGCCCTGCTCTCATGGTGACCTCAGTTTTGTTGTCATATCCACGAGTGTGGTCTTGGTTTGATTCCATCGGGGTCATAGGTATCGGCGAGTCCGTGGGAGCTGTCGTTGGATGGACGTGGTGGCGCCCTCCGGAGTTAGATCACTCACGCCGGTTCCGCGACTAAGCAATTACTGTCGTCAGTAGGGGGCTCAGTAGCTGGTGTACTGCGTATGTTGGATCAGAGCAGGCGTCACTGTATACTACCAAAGTGACTCGGTAGCAGTGCAGTGTCTCCTCCGGTGGGTTGCCAATTTTCGGCTTGACACTGACACACACACACACACACACACACACACACACACACACACAACACAACACACAACACAACACAACAACACAACACAACACACACACCTGGCCGTGCTGTGGTGTTATTCTAAACTGCTCGTTATGGGAGACGAGATTATATGGCACAGAATTATAGGGGGACAAAATCAGTGGTGATAGATTAATGATGGACAAGAAAACAGCAGGCTAAATGATAGGCAACGAGATTATAGAAGACAAGATTACAGGAGCCAGATACAAGAAGAAAAGATTAAGGGGGACTTTTTAAATTCACACACTCTAAACAGACTACCACAAAAAAAAAAAAAGGAAAAAAGAAAGAAGAAAGAAAGAAAGAAACAGACGAGCAAACAAAAGGCATCATTCAACCGGTCGATATACTTTGCCGAGTCCCCACGTGGAATCAGTTGTCTGGAAAAAAAAATAGAGAGAGAGAGGCAAGAATGAAACAAAAGAGGTGATGAACACGCTTCACTCATCTCTTTCATCTCATCTATCTCGTAACGCCCCTGTGGGCGTTGTGGAGGTGCCACTGATGACTTCCTGACGACATAATCTCTCCATCTGTTCCAGTTTTGTGTGTCCCTCTGACAGCTAGCCAAGTCGTGCTGACGGTGGCTTCTGACCCAGTGCCTGAACATCTAAAACCTTGGGCCTGTTCAGCGAGGTGGTGAGGGGTGTTGCCCACGTGACCAATCAGACAAAGCAAAATTTAAAAGGAAAGACAACAAAGCACAAAAGCAACCGCTGCACGACATACTGAAAGTGTGTGTGTGTGTGTGTGTGTGTGTGTGTGTGTGTGTGTGTGTGTGTGTGCGTGAGCGTGCGTGCGTCCGCGCATTCGTGAGTGCGTGCGTGCGTGAGTGTCCGCGCATGCATGCATGTGTGTGTGCGTGCGTGTGTGCGTGTGTGTGTGTGTGTGCGTGCGTGCGTGTGTGCGTGTGTGTGCGTGCGTGCGTGTGTGTGTGTGTGTGTGTGTGTGTGTTAATCGAAGAAAACTAATCAACGTTACTTGAAGAATGTTTTGAGCACTGTCAGATCGTACAGGCTTGCCTGAAGTTCGCTTCGTTTAGACCATCGTACTACACAAGGATAGACAGTATTAAAAGCGAATGTGAACGCAAGGCTCAAACAAAATGGCTGGCTCGTTTCCAGCTGTTAAGCCAACCCAGATCATGATCCAGCAGTTAAGCCAGTCCATGATACAGCCGTTAAGCCAGTTCATGATCCAGCCATTAAACCAGTACAAGATCCAGCCATTACATCAGTCCAGGATCCAGCCATTAAACCAGTCCCACGATCCAGCCATTACACCAGTCCATGATCCAGCCATTACACCGGTCCATGATCCAGCCGTTAAACCAGTCCATGATACAGCCGTTAAGCAAGTCCATGATCCAGCCGTTAAACCTGTCCACGATCCGGCCATTACACCAGTCCATGATCCAGCCGTTAAACTAGTCCACGATCCAGCCATTAAACCAGTCCATGATCCAGCCATTAAACCAGTCCATGATACAGCCGTTAAGCCAGTCCATGATCCAGCCGCTACGTCAGTAAATGATCCAGCCGCTAAGCCAATCCATGACCTAGCCAGCACCAGTCCATGATCCAGCCGCTAAGCCAGTCCATGATCCAGCACTCAAGCTAGTCCATGATCCAGCCGTTAAGCCAGTCCATGATCCAGCCGTTAAGCCAGTCTATGATCCAGCCGTAAAATCATTTCCTAATGTAGCCTTGAAGCCTGTCCATAAGCTGGAAATGATACCAGCCTTGGAGCTAGCCATTCACCTAGTCCTTGATCCAGCTGCAGATCCAGTTCTTGAACTAGCCGTGACGCCAGTCCTTGATCACGCCGTGAAACCAGTCCTTGAGCGTCAGTGCAAGAACTGATCGGGAATCCAGTCAGCATTTTTCGGTAGAATATTCACCCCTCGTCAATAAGTTGTCATCAGCGTTCACGTTTTTGGGTTCGTGTTAATAGCACAGAAAGCTTTCACTATTTGTGTGAAAGTGTACACAGTTTACACAGTACGGCCTGATACGCACTCCCTGACTGTTTCAAACCAGTGTGTAGTCAGATTAATGTGATGTGATGATTTTATG
>JADBJO010001881.1:172500-177500 GCA_016801955.1 Conus betulinus
CTTCCAGTTTGCCAGAACTCTGTTCGAGCAGCCAAAATCTGGGACCCTAAGTGTGGACAAAGGAGTTCTTGAGCAGCATCTGAGGAAAACATACTCTGACTCCCAGAGCAAAGCACCACTCGACATTCAAGGTCTGGTGTGGCCAACCATCCCTGAGGAACAGTTCAATGACAAGCCTCCAACGTTGGCGGAAATCAAGAAGGTGGTCAACAAAGCCAGAGCAAAATCATCACCAGGGCCAAACGGAGTACTTACCAGCTGTACAAAAAATGTCCCAAGGTGCTGGAGTGGCTCCACAGGCTGCTGCGATCAGCTTGGAGAAACCAGAAGATCAGCGGCCAGTGGATGACGGCAGATGGTGTGTACATCCCCAAAGAGCAAAACTCAAGTGACATCAGCCAGTTCAGGCCAATATCACACTACTGAACGTCGAAGGGAAAATCTTCTTCTCTGTCATGGCAGCAAGGCTGACCAGGTACCTCATGGAAAACAACTACTTGGATGTGTCAGTCCAGAAAGGTGGCATCCCAGGCGTGGCTGGCTGTGTAGAACACGCCACAATGATCTGGGACGCAATCCAAAGAGCAAAAACAAAAAAGAGAGACCTGGACGTAGTGTGGCTTGATCTGGCGAATGCATATGGATCTGTACCCCATGAGATGATACAGTTGGCTCTTGAGATGTACCATGTGCCAAAGAACATCCGCGACATGCTCAAGAAGTACTTCAATGGCTTCTCAATGTCGGTTCTCTACCAAGGAGTACACAACAGATTGGATCAACTTGGAAGTGGGCATTGCAATGGGCTGCGCAATTTCCCCAATACTGTTCGTGTTGGCAA
Source organism: Conus betulinus (assembly GCA_016801955.1). Classification (NCBI taxonomy): domain Eukaryota; kingdom Metazoa; phylum Mollusca; class Gastropoda; order Neogastropoda; family Conidae; genus Conus; species Conus betulinus. Next base: position 173,342 of record JADBJO010001881.1, read on the forward strand.
TGGAAGTCATCTTGAAAGCAGCAACAAGCAACGCAAGACAAAACAGACCTTGGCGATGGATACAAGATGCCCCCTCTCTCAAGTCTTCATGGATGACACTACAGTGATTTCATCCAGAGAAGACGAGACACGTCATGTGCTGGAGAGGCTGGATGACATAGTTGCCTCATCCAGAATGAAGTTCAAGCCAAAGAAATCACGGAGTCTCTCACTGAGGAAAGGAAAAGTGGCCGAATCTGTGGTCTTCAGTGTTGCCAACCAGGCCATTCCAACAGTTACAGAAGAGCCAGTCAAGAGCCTTGGAAGGTGGTATGATGATACGCTGAAAGACACACAAAGAGCAAAAGAAACTAAACACAGATGTCGGAAGAAGGCTTGGAGACCATTGACCAGTGTGGGCTCCCTGGCAAATACAAGGTCTGGTGTCTGCAGTTCATGCTGATACCAAAGCTCCTATGGCCTCTGATGATATACGACATCTGCACCAGCAGTGGAGGCAATGAAATCCAAAATCAAAGTTCACAAGGAAATGGCTTGGTGTCCCACCCTGTCTGACTGACATAGCGCTGTACTGTCGCCAAGCAAAGCTGAAACTACCACTGAAATCCATCCTGGAGGAATACAAAGCAGGGAAGATCAGACTTCAAAGCATGCTGGAGGACTCAGGAGACAAGGTGGTAGAAGCAATTAAGCCCAGCTGAAGACAGGCAGAAAATGGAAAGTTCAAGAGGCGATTGATTCTGCAAAAGAAAGTCTCAAGATCAGAGAATAACAGGACACACACAGACCAACAGACAAGGTCTGGGGATGACCAAAACTGAATGGTGGTCAAAGGCCAAAGGAAAAGCCAAAAGAGACATGATGATTCAGGAGATGAGAAAAGAAGAAGACCAAAAAGACTCCAAAAAGCAGTCCAGCAGAGCCAGCAAGGGCAATGGACAACGTGGGAGAATGCACTCCAAAGAAGTCTCACTTGGAATGACATTTGGCACATGGCCCCTCTCAGGATCAGCTTCATTCTCAGATCTGCATATGACCTTCTGCCCTCAAATGCAAACCTGGTGAAGTGGGGAAAACAGACGATCCTTCATGCCCCCTCTGCCATGAAAAACAAACAGTGGAGCATGTCCTAAGCTCATGTAAAGTAGCCCTGGCTCAAGGAAGGTACACATGGAGGCACAACCAGTGCTCAAGAGATTGTACAAGTAGTCTGGGCTAGTACCAACACCACAAAAGGGAAAATCAGGACTCCAAAAGCACCCGCAACATTCTTCACGGCAGGAGGCAGCGAATCATGGCCAAGAACAACAGTGCCACTCAGAACATGCAGGCAGAGTCTGCTGGACGGGGCAGATGACTGGGAGTGCACTGCAGACCTCCCAGAATGGAAGAGTTACACCCAGATCATCAGCAAGAGTGGCATGAGACCAGACATAGTAGTCCACTCTCAGTCAACCAAGCAGCTGATCATGATCGAGCTCACGGTGCCATATGAGAGAACAGAATGGAGGCAGCTAAAATCTACAAGACTGAAAAGTATGCTGATCTGGCAAACAGCCTGAGGAGAGAAGGCTATCAGGTCAAAGTCCTCACTGCAGAAATTGGAGCTAGGGGGTTTGTAGGAACGTCTTGCATACAGCCTCATGAAACAGCTCTCAGTTGCAGGGAGGGGAAAAAACCAGAGCCCTGAAAGCAATGGCAGAAGCAGCAGAGAGAGGTGTTCAAGCTGGATCTGGTCAAGGAGGAACAAAAGTGAACTTCATAGGCTTAACTTTCCTACAAATATCAGGTGTCCCAGTGGCTCAGTGGTTAGTGCGCGAGTCATTAAGTGGAAATGAGCATGCCCCAGAGGGCACGGGTTCGAATCCCAGCCGTGGCTCGTCCCAAGATGGGAAAAAAAAAGGGGCAGCAGAGGGACATCCGGAGTCATGAACCGGGTGTGGCCCAACCCCCCTAGAGTGTCAGGAGATAAGGGCCGAAACACTTGCTTGAAGGGGGCTTCTCTTCTGAGGACTCTCTGCTGTCACGCTCTCCACGAGTTTCTTTCTACTTTCAATAGAAACAAAATTGGTCATTAATATTTTGCTGAAAATAAAAAAGGGTGGGGTGGGGGTGGGGTAGATTTTGTCTGGGGAGAGGATTAGGAAAACAAAGAGCCTCCATAAGAAGACCATAAATTAAAGACTTATACAATAGGCCCCAACTCTCTGTCCTACATCACCAGTGTCTCTGAACGATCAATCAGAACCTCTCCCTCTCTCTCGTGCGCGCTCTCCCTGTGTGTGTGTGTGTGTGTGTGTGTGCGTGTGTGTGTGTGTGTGTGTGTGTGTGTGCGCGCGTGCGTGCGTGCGTGCGTGCGTGCGTGCGTGCGTGTGTGTGTGAGAGAGAGAGAGAGAGAGAGAGAGAGAGAGAGAGAGAGAGAGAGAGAGAGAGAGAGCAATAACAACACCGAATGGAAGCCAAACACAGAATGCAATGATCGTTGTCAAAGGAAAATCTTCTCTAACACCACACAGTTCGCTCACATCAATCGAATTCACACATTTGGACATCAAAGCAAGTCGAAATCTATCCTTGTGCGTTTCTCGTGCTGATTATCTGTCTGTCTGTTTGTCTGTCTGTCTATCTTTTTGATTTTAATTTCCCGATTGGGCATTTAAAAGGAACGTGATAACTCTAAAAGAACTCGATGAAACACGAACATTTTGAAGCTTTGGACCTAGTTTATTGAGAAATACCAAATTTGCAAACGATTTTGTTACGTACTGCAAGGTAGTTATGCCCGTATACTGTTTTTCTTTTGCCCACCTTTGACCATGTACATACTACACTCAAATAGTAAAGCTTCGAACCACACTAGTTGTTTTAGATCAAAAGCCATATTCTGAAGTCAGTCATCTCATGCCAGAACCTGGAATTATATGTGTATTAAGAATGACTGCCAGTATACGATCTTTCATATCCCCCATGAAGATAAGCTGGTTAAGGAGACTAAAATTGGATTCTGACGGGACACAGTGGACCTTCAACATGCATCTAGAGCCAGCAACTTTAGAAAACAACGGTAGTGAGCTTGCAATGTTTTTAATGGAAAAAATTAAACTGCATTCTGGAAAGATGTGCTTCGACATTATACAAAGCTATGTCTACTTTGTTGTCCTTTAAACACAGATGAATGTCTGGCAACATGCATTTACTATAATGTCAATAACCTTAGAGACAGAAAGATAGTGTTTTTGAAAGAATAGTGTAAGGCTGCTGTCTTCAAGGTCAAACAACTGCTTGATGTCAATGGTCTATATTAGGTTTAGAGACTTCAAAAATTTATTTCATCAACACTGGGAACCGATTTTCTTACATATACTGGTATAATAGATGCGAACAAACAGTACCAGATCAAACTGAGTATTATCCTAACAGACCAAGACAAGGAGCAGAGGTCAAAAGTTTGGTCCTGTATTGGAAAAGGAAATAATCATATTCAATCAGTAATGACCAAATTTAAAATAGTTCTCACTGCAGTTGAGAGATGGTCCGAAACATACAATGACAGTATGAACCGGGATGATATATTCAGTTCTTGTTTTTCTACTATTACAGATGTACAGCTAAGTTGGATCCAGATGAGACTGCTACATAGACTTCTGTCAACAGAGGAATACTTGTACACAAGAAAGCTGATCGACTCTCCTGTGCGGTAGAGAAACTCAGACAGCTGAACATCTTTTCCGGGACTGTGAGATGGTCCGTTCTTTCTGGCAGGATCTTTTGAGATGGCCGCGTAACAAATGCCCACACTGTGAACAGTTTTCTTTTGAGAAACGTTTGGCACTGTTCGGCATATCAGAGCAGCAAAACTACGGATAGAATGATGGATCTGTTGATTTTGCTGGCTAAATTTTATACTTACAAATGCAAGTTAAGAAATACGCCGCCAAGAACTTAAAACTTGTAAAACTTGTAAAATCTAGATATGAGCTGGAGCAATAAGTACTGATTCTGAACGGTAATATTAAAACAATGTGGAAATCGACCTTAACAAATATTGGTTGATTTGTCTTCCACTTTTACCAGCTTAAGATGACTTCTCTTTTGATTTGACATGTAATTGTGCTTTCCAAGTGAGTATGTGTGTGTATGTGAAGGGTGGGGTGGGGGT
>JADBJO010001881.1:180000-185000 GCA_016801955.1 Conus betulinus
GAGAGAGAGAGAGAGAGAGAGAGAGAGAGAGAGAGAGAGACAGAGACAGAGACAGAGAGACAGACAGAGACAAAGAGAGGGTCTATCGAATGGCTGCCTTTACACATTGTGAAATGTTCGCCGATTGCCCCTAAGGCATCGCTCTCCGTGTCCATTTTCACTCTCGTTATAAACCAGTTTGTTGTTCAACTCCATCCACTCTTCCAATACAAAACAAATATAAAATAAAACCGTTCGTGGGCGTTGTCTGAAAAATCATAACAAAAACACAAACGCTTTTGTAATGCACAGTGTGAACAAACAGATACAAATCAGATCCGCTGTATTTTTCAGACACAAACAGCCACAACAACAGCAAACACAAAAGGGAAATATGTTCCCATAACCAAAGCGATTGTTAGGAGGTGGATGAGGGGAAGATGTAAAGTATCGGGGGGGATAGGGTGGAAGTGGTAAATGGTACCCAGGCCAAGGCGTTAAAAAACCTCTCTCGGAGCTGAAAATTTAAATGGTGCCTATGACCCCTCTCTTTCCCTCTCTCTGCTTCACTTTCACCGTGCTGCTGTGCCGATGTCATAGTATCACATGTACTTTACTTCTTCTCACCTTTTTAAAGAGCAAGGAGGTCCAGTCCTGCACACAGTGCAGTCTACATCTCAGCACGAAACCTGTCTCTATGGATGGTTGAGTGGCATGGATGTTCGACATCTCAGCATGTTTTTCAGTAATGACCTGTCTCTATGGAGGAGTGGCTGGATGTTCGACCTCTCAGCATGACACCTATCTCTATGGAGTGGTTGGATGTTCAACATTTCAGCATGACACCTGTCTCTATGGAGTGGTTGGATGTTCGACAGCTCAGCATGACACCTGTCTCTATGGAGTGGCTGGATGTTCGGAGTGGCTGGATGTTCGACAGCTGGATGTTTCGACAGCTCAGCACACCTGTCTCTATGGAGTGGCTGGATGTTCAACATCTCAGCATGACACCTGTCCTCTATGGAGTGGTGGATGTTCGACAGCTCAGCATGAAACCTGTCTCTATGGAGTGGTTGGATGTTCAACAGCTCAGCATGCACCTGTCTCTATGTCTCTATGGAGTGGTTGGATGGTTGGACATCTCAGCATCGAAACCTGTCTCTATGGAGTGGTTGGATGTTCGACATCTCAGCATGAAACCTGTCTCTATGGAGTGGCTGGATGTTCGACATCTCAGCATGACACCGACATTCAACATTTCAGCACGAAACTGTCTCTATGGAGTGGCTGGACGTTCGACATCTCAGTATGAAACCTATCTCTATGGAGTGGTTGGATGTTCAACATTTCAGCACGAAACCCTGTCTCTATGGAGTGGCTGGATGTTCGACATCTCAGCATGAAACCTGTCTCTATGGAGTGGCTGGATGTTCGACATCTCAGCATCAAACCTGTCTCTATGGAGTGGTTGGATGTTCAACATCTCCATGTGAAGCATATCTCTATATGGAGTGGTTCGAAGATCTACATCTCATGCACATGAAATATGTCTTTATGGAGTGATTGGATGATCAACATCTTAGCATGAAACATGTCTCTATGGAGTGGTTAGATGTTAAGATCAAATATTAAATTCATTTCAGAAAGCATGCCTATGCAATAAAAATAACATATGGACAAACACTGCAGAATGGACAGTTGGTGTCAACTCTGAACGCTGCGTACAGTTGTGACCTGCTGAATGCCAGATAACAACCAACTAACCAACCAAACGAAAACAAACAAAAAAAGGGTCTGTCTGTCATGAACTGTTATTGGAGAAGAAACATTTCAAGCGTTTGCAGAACAGAGACACAACCACGATCCGCAAAGGCAGAAGAACAATAAACGACATCAAAGACAGACAGAAGTACTTAGGGAAAAAAAAAAACAGACGAAGAGAGGTAAGGTAATGTTGCTTATAGCCCAGCCGACCGCAAAGGGCCATATTATGGCTGTCACCACGTTAAAATCAACTCACAAGTCATACAAAAAACTTTCACATCTCTCTTTAAAAATGCATCTTCTAAAAGACAGTACCAGAAACTTCGTTAAAACAATCTTTCTTCCGTTAAATCCTAGATCAGATGACAAATGTTGATCTCTCCCAGAAACCCAAAGATCACGTCAGGTGGGACATCTCTGAACAGGGTTTTCATGGAGTCTGCAGTAAAGTATTATTGTCTCACATCGTGCAAGTCCCAACAATCTAAAAGAATATGTTTCACCGTGAGTGGAACATGACATGGAATGCACCACGGAGCTTCTCCACCTTTTGAAAGGTAAGAATGGGTGTTAAACGAGTGGCCTGTGTGCAAGCGGCACAAGACGTTTCGTATTTACGGCCGCCTCGGGAACATGGTAAAAACTCTTTCAGGCTTGGACGGATTTTAAATAGACAGAATCAGTTACAGACAAGAGGAAATAACTACAGTGAACATGCAGGAGGTGGGAGAGCTGTTTTTGCTGAACCAGCCTCTGATGTTTCTAGCGGGACAATGATGTTGAACGGACAAGTTTAAGATTTGTGAAAGGAAGCGCCATCGCGTCAAAGTCCATACCATGTACTCTGCTAAGCCATAAAGCTGTATAGTACGTAGCAATGACGGCTAAATGAATAAACAAGTGAATCGATAAATAAAGGCAAGGCTGGTGAAAGGGGCTCACGGACCCATCTGAAAATAGTCTGTCGTGTGCTTCTCTCTTGTTGCTGGGGCGCTGACATGAGGTTTCACAATGTATGGCGCCACTGCTTTAAATATCTCAGTGACTTCTGTCTGTCTGTCGGTCTGTCTCTCTCTCTCTCTCTCTCTCTCTCTCTCTCTACACACACACACAACCACACACCACACAACACACACACACATACGTATATACATACATACATACATATATATAATATATATATAATATATATATAGATATATATATATATATATATATATATATATATGTGTGGTGTGTGGTGTGTGTGTGGTGTGTGTGTGAGTGTGTGTGTGTGTGTGGTGGGTGTGTGTGTGTGTGTGTGTTGTGTGTGTGTGGGGTGTGTGAAGTGGTGTGTGTGTGTGTGTGTGGTGTGTTGTGTGTGTGTGTGTGGTGTGTGTGTGTGTGTAAACCCTTACACATATTTAAAACAAAAGAAAGCAAATAAAAATATCAGTCTGTTTTCCAAGATTTCGACATGCTACTCTCCCTACCCCCTCCCCCCCCACCCCCGCCCCCCCCACCCTCTCTCTCCTCACACACACAACAGGAGAGAGAGAGAGAGAGGAGAGAGAGGAGAGAGAGAGCCGAGGAGACGAGAGATGGAGAGTGAGGACAGACAGACACACGGGAAAGGAGAGATGACAGACACAGAGAAACAGAGACACAGAGAGAGAGAGAGAGAGAGAGAGAGAGAGAGAGACGAGAGTGAGGAGACAGACAGACAGAAGGAAAGAAAGACACAGACAGAGACAGACACACAGAGAAACAGAGACACAGAGAGAGAGAGAGGAGGAGAGAGACGGAGAGAGAGAGAGAGAGAGAGGAGAGGGGAGAGAGGGGAGGGGGGGGGCGAGGATGGAGAGGGGGAGGGGAGAATTATTTTTACGAATTTTAGAAAAGAAAGATACTTTTCTCAGCCACCTGCGTGGTTAAAATCTCATTTCCCATACACACCGATCCGCGTCCCTATTTCTGATGTGCGCGTGCATGTGTGTGTGTGTGTGTGTGTGTGTGTGTGTGTGTGTGTGTGTGTGTGTGTGTTTGTGTGTCTCGTGTGTGTGTAGAAGGGGAGGAATTCTGTACCCTTTGCGTTGAAGTATGGTTACTTCTCCGAATGTAAGAGCTACATGGTTTTCATTAACATAAGTCACGAAGAAGCTCGTGAACCTTTCGTATTCGGTTCTATCTTTCATGCCATGATTCCGTTTCGAATCCACCGAAGAGAAAAAAAAAAGAAGAAAATGTTGGAACGGGACTGAGTCTCTGGGAGATCGTCTATCTAACACTCTCCTGAGCTATCCCGGCTGCAGTAAGCACAGTGTTTTTACTCTATTTGGGGCACTAACGGCCACTTGTGTTTGACTTCCTTCAAAATCCCCAAATCGCTTGTGGTTTTACTATATGGCCGCCTTTAAAAATGCGACTGATGCGCGACTTACTAGCGCAAAGTGATTCGATTTTTGTCTGTTCACTATGCTTATAAGTCATTCTGCCAAACTTGGAAGCGATCAGATGTAAACTGCGGATTTGTATAGGAACACATCAAAGATCACACATAGACAGGCACACAGACAGACCGAACGCGTTTTACAGATAGACACGATAGGTAGATATGCAAAATATACATACATACATACATATATACGTACGTTCATATATGCATACATACATGCACACATATAGACATGCATACATGTATACATACATTCATACATACACACACATACATATATACATATATGCAGACATACATACGTCTCTACGTACATACGTACCATACACACCACACACACACACACACACCACACACACACACACCCCACACACACACACATACATCCATACGTATCTACGTACATACCTACGCACATACATACAAACATGCATACATATATATTCTTGCACGTAACTGCGTCGTTTGTCAAACCAAAGCTGTTAAACGACGAAAATACACAAAGTGAAATTGGACTGAACGGACCCTCTTCATTACTCTCCACAGGAACGAAAATAATGGGGGTGACGAACCTGGAATTTACCCGAAATATAAATTGTCGAACAAAAAGGAAAAAGAAAAAACCAGAAGATACAAAAAACAAACACGTAGTGAGAGGATGCGGGGGATGGGGTGGGGGGGTGAGGGGGTGGGGCTGGCGAGGGAAACAGTTATGTTTTTTTCCCATCAAGGAGTCGCGCATGCACAGAATGACCACTTGACGGATCCGGAATGTCACTTCGACCCTCGTGGTTGTTATGAAGCCGCCGCATGACAAAGGACG
>JADBJO010001881.1:190000-207500 GCA_016801955.1 Conus betulinus
AAATAATGATAAAGGGCTTCGCCGGGCCGGGCCAGGCTGTGGTTATGGACGGGCGGGGGGGGGGGGGGGGGGGGGGGGGGGGGGGGGGGGGGGGGGGGGGGGGGGGGAGGAGGGGGAAAGTGAGGGGGGGGGGGGGGGGATGAGTAGCGTGTGTACAATGCCACTGAGGTGGCACAGAACATAAGATGGGACAGCAAAGCAAACAAACAAAATCACAACAACCGAACGTTATATATACAAGCAAATCATTTACATAATAGATAAAAAAAAAAAAAAAATAAATAAGAGAGGTCGTAACACAGACCCTTGAGGGACACCAGATTTCAAAGGGCGCAATTCAGACCGTTTGGAATTAATTTCATGTTATTGGCAATCAGTAAGAAAAGATCTAGTAAAATCTGTAGCCTTATTTGATAGTTTGTAATGTGTAAACATTTTATAAGATGCGAATGGCTGATAACGTCAAATACTCTAGCAAAATCAACAACAACAACAACAAAAAAGACCTCTAGTTAATTCACAGCTGTTCATATTAGATAGACATTTGTCTATAAGCTGTATAAATGACGTATGTGGCAAGAGTGATTTTGTCGAAAACCAGATTGATTTACATGATTTAAATCATAATACTTCAGATAAATGTGTTTGATCATGTCTTTCAAATGATTTTGACAAAAAAGAAAAGAAAGAAAAGAAAATCTACTATGCTGCCGGACGAAAGAAAACAAACCAATTACAAGACAAACACGACGCGTTTTGGCCTCTTTGGTCTTCTTAAGGCAAGACAAATATTTAAGACGATGAAAACGAAGCGGGAACTGACAGTCACTTACCTCCTCAAATAGGACACTGTTGAAATCTTTAACATTTTCGGTCTTGTTCCAGCATCTTACAAGATCTGTTTCTCTTATTGTAGCATCGCTGAAAAGATGAAGAAAGAAAGGCTATCGATCATGAACCTGCTGTGGCATTTCTGCTGCATTGTCATTGAAACGGTTAACGTTGATCACATGCGCAGAAAATGGCAGAAACTACAGAATGAAACTGCATGTGCCAGAAATGTGTTTGTCGTTAATTTTCAAACCGCCCAACTCCTTGGGAAGTACCCTTAGACGCACAACTGCCATTTTTTTGTCTTACGGGTATGTTTTAAAGCAGCAACAACAAGAACTATTAATATACACCCACGAGATCCTGCCCCCCCCCCCCCCCCCCCCCCCCCCCCAAAAAAAAAAAAAAAGAAAATGAAAATAAAAATGCGGTTGGCACTTGCTTGAGAAGACTGCAAAAACGGGACAGCTGGAAAGGAAAGTGTTAATGTTTCTTGGAGAGTTGTCCATCGGAGTGCTGTATCACTCTGTCCCGATAGAATGTTATCGCTGCCACGTGGCTTCTGTTCTGAGTCCGAAAGCGTCCGAAGAATGTCGAAAATGTATTCTTTATCCGTTGCCAAGATAGTATCCGATGAAACGGCTGTAAATAAACCTCTTGGGGCCATTTCTGGAATATACATATTACTTTCACTGATGTGTGTGTGTGTGTGTGTGTGTGTGTGTGTGTGTGTGTGTGTGTGTGTGTGTGTGTGTGTGTGTGTGTGCGTGTGCATATATGTGTGTGCGTGCGCGCGCGCGCGCGTGTGCGTGGGAGGGAGGGGGGGGCGGACAGGGCTGGGGCCGGCAGCTGGTTCGGAATTATTTGCAGTGAGGATGAAAGTGTGTGTGTGTGTGTGTGTGTGTGTGTGTGTGTGTGTGTGTGTGTGTGTGTGTGTGTGTGTGATTCATTTAACGTCTTTCCATTAATCGTGATATCGAGACGAAAAAAAAAAAACCGTGCCGAAAGAGAGAGATAGGGAAAGAAAGAGCGTATGTGCTTATGCTTGTGCACACACACGTATGTGTACATGTGCGTGTGCTCATGTGTGTGTATACATATGCGAATGTGTTTGACTATGTGTGTGTGCATGTGTGTGCTTATATGAGTGCTCATATGAATAATAATGGTAATTACAAGATACTTAAATTTCTCAAAAGTTTGAAAGGGAAACAAGCAAAAATGTCAACAAAACTAATTAACAACCATCATGGCACAGAAACTTTACTTTTCTCAGTCCTTGTCACTTTTGAGTTTTGTACATTATTGCCATCTTCCCTCCCCACACATATCCCCCGGTCCCCCCCCCCCCCCCCCCCCCCCCCCCCCCCCCCCCCCCCCCCACACCCCCCCCCACACACACTCCCCCCCCCACACACAAACACACACCAACACACAAAGGAACCAATATATACTTCCCCAATGGAGTGCGTTCTAAGCATACACAAAAACTCATATGTTAGAGCTGGTGACTCAGATGGCCTGTGCGCTATTTTGCCTCAACACTGGAATTTTTTTTCATGTCTTGACATGTTACAATATGATCACGTGTTATTTTCTTTTTACATAAGCACACTATGTTTTTAACATAGTTTGTTTTTAAAAGCATCAAGTTTCCACTTATACATCAATGAACGTATATTTTTATTTAAACTAAAATTATTTTGGATGATTTTAATAATAAAAAAAAAATTCAAACTGATTTTAATTGTCATGTTCTATCATTCTATCTTTGAAAGTTTTCGAAATAGATATTTTAAACTAAACTGTACTTCCCGTGTACCGACAAGGGCAGTTTAAGATCTTCAGAACCACAGATACGTTTTGCTCCACGCTTAGCTGCCCTATTACTTTATCGTTGTAATAAAAGGAACAGTGTGAAGGAATCCAACAAAAGGATAATTGGGTGCCTCCTTCAATAAGCATGTGGATCAAACAGCTTATCTCAATAATCATTTCAGGCCTAGTATGCAAATAAAAAATTTTTGTCGCCTGAAGGACTGATTTTGAATCTACACAAAACAGAGCTTGAAATATTGTTGGGGGGAAATTTAAAAGGTAATTCAAAGCCATGAGTATTGCTGTTAATTCAGCTGTAAATATGGATATGTTACATCCAATGTAAAAAGATTTCTCCACCCTCAAGTCAGGGATTAAGAATGCACAACCTGTTTGCTTACCAATACATGAACCATCTGTGTATATGTTTAATTGGTTAGTGTATTTCCCGTCAGTACCACACTTAGTGTAACTTGTGTATATGTTTTTAATTGGTTAGTGTATTTCTCGTCAGTACGACACTTAGTGTAACTTGTTAGCATATTGATATTTTCATCTTTTTTTATGTGGGTGATCAATATCAAAATAGGCTTTTTTAAGTTCCCAGGGTGGAATAGGACAAACAGATGGTCTGGGAGAGAAAGCTTTTTTTCTAAAGTAACCCCAGAATCTGAAATTATTTTTGATGTATAAGTTGCTATAGTTATTTGAGAAGTTATAGTCTTTGCTCTTTTCGAAAAATCAAAATCTGATCTTATTTTGATTTCTGATTTAATATGTGTTTTTCTAGCTGTATTTTTATGACAAATTTACCACATGTTAAATCTCTATAATCATCTAGAGGAAGTACCTGAGCTTCATAATATGTACGTGACGATGATGCGTGCACAGGAAGTCCAAGGGCTAATTTTAGTGCCTTACATTCAATACTTTGCAGTTTTGTAATAGATATTTAGGCGCGTTAAAGAATATTTCATGGGCATAAGTTATTTTTGATCTCATTAAAGATTTACATAGAGTAATCAATGTAGCTGGATCTTGCCCCCACTTTTCTTCAGAAATAATTTTCGGAAAGTTTAATGTTTTTCTCGCCTTTGTTGATAAAAATTCGATATGAAAGTTCCGTGATAATTTAGATGTAAAATAAACTCCTAGAAAATTGAACTCTGTAACGTACTTAAGAGGAGTATCATCCAATGTGAAATCAAGCATACTTTCTGGGTTAGATCCACTGTTTAAAAGAATCATATCTGTGTTTTTCGATTGACAGACAATCCATTTTGCTTCATATAATCCACTATCTTGGTTAGTTTCTCTTGACAGATCTTTCGACAAATTTTATATCTCGCTGTGAAGTTTTCTTTTTTAACATTACATCTATCCACATGCATATATCATCTACATATTGGACAAAGAACAACTTTTTTTTGATAATTTGCTTGGAAGATCATGCATTAATAACGAAAAGAGAAGTGTGTGTGTGTGTGTGTGTGTGTGTGTGTGTGTGTGTGTGTGTGTGTGTGTGTGTGTGTGTGTGTGTGTGTGTGTGTGCGCGCGCGCGCGCGCGCGAGAATATGCTTAAAGAAGAGGTACGGAGAAGGAGCAGAATTCATGTGACTTTGGGATTAATTCTTGTGAGGATGAATGTGCGCGCGTGGGTGTGTGCGCGCTCGCGCGCGCGTGGAGGTATAGGTAAAGATGGAGGACGGAGAAGAATGCATACGAGTATGGGATTAATTCCAGTGAGGATGTGTGTGTGTGTGTGTGTGCGTGTGTGCGTGCGTGTGTGCGTGCGTGCGTGCGTGCGTGTGTGTGTGTGTGTGTGTGTGTGTGTGTGTGAATGAGCCTATGAAAGCGTCAAGTAAAGTACAGGAAGTGTGTTTTCGTTCAGTGCACAATAGTACATTGTTGTTGTCAGCTATGCAAATCCGCAAGATTCGCCATATTTTCCCAACTCTGGCATTCAGAAACATTAGCATTCTGGACACAACCCACAGCTATGCTCTAGTGGAAATGACTTGGGGGGGAGGGGGGGGGGGGGGGGAGGACTACCGGGCGTGGGAGGAGACTTTTGAATAGGAGAGCGTAGGAGGAGACTGTGAATAGGGTGAAGGTTATGGGAGGACTAAAGAACGAGGATGCGGGGGGGGGGGGGGGGGGGGGGGGGGGGGTGAGTGGACTGTGGGACGAAGATGGGGATGGGAACCGGTCGGTGTACAAACATGTGTTTCGCTTGTTCAGCAGAACCCACATATCTTATCGTGTTATATCAATTATCGACACAGTCGCTTTTGATTAAAAGTGCAGTATATTGGAACGTCCTGATCAAACTTCTACACATACAAACTCTACTTCTCTCACACGTATATAAACGCGCATATATACGTCGATAGGTCTATGTGCATGTGTGTATATAACTAGGCAATGTTTTGTTTATATACTGCAAGCTATAAGCTATCTACATGTGTGTGTTTAACTAGGCAATGTTTTGTTTATATCAAGCTATCTACAAGTGTGTATGAGAATAATATCAAGCTTTTGTTAAAATAATTTTATTTGGGGGGGAAAACGAGCACAAAACTGGTAAATACTCCACAATTCAATTAATACTTTAATGACTCGTCTATAACCACCAACATTAGATTACCCTAATTAAACATAGGGTGGTGTGGTGGGCACAAACGAGAAAATAAACTGAGAATGCAAAATCGAGGAGATACGCTGTGATTATCAAACTCTTCATACGTAGTATTAAAGAATCATTTAAATCCATTATTCATTTCGCCTTCTCAGAGACTTGTTGTCCACTGAATCGGATTCATACAGAAAACACGATATATCCAGTCCGTGCTCTCTTGCCATAAATGAACACATGCCACAGTCTATAATCTTGTGGTATACTCACCACCATGGGTTAAAAAAAAACCCACACACAAACAAAAACAAAAACAAAAACAAAACAAAAACCAGAATCCATAAACAGCTTTAAGTAGCCAGCGAAGGGTAGAAGTAAAACGAAAAGAGTATGCGGTAAAGAAATAAGTTGTTGAAAAACCCAAATCACCATGTAAAACAGTATTAAATGTAGGGGGAAAAATTTTTGAGCCATAATGCTGGAGGATCCAGTAAGGATGCAATGGAGGTCAAAAGGTGTCAACAGTCAGAGTGGTCAGCTCTACTGTATAATGACTCCAGCATTGACAGTCACGGGAGTGCTGACAGCTGACAGGAATTGTGAATTGTGCAAAACAGCCTTTACTTGGATCTCCTTGGAGATGCAATCTACCACTGTTGATCAGACAACATTTTGTGTGTATATATACACATGGGAGAGAGAGAGAGAGAGAGAGAGAGAGAGAGAGAGAGAGAGAGAGAGAGAGAGAGAGAGAGAGAGAGAGAGTGCGCGCGCGCACTGCATCTCTCATGCCTTACAGTCCAGATGCTTACCATAATACAAGATGTTACTTTAATGGTCTTCACCACTTTGATAAGACCTAGCTCTATAATGGAGTCCGAAGGCAACAAAGCATTAACACCAAAATATGATGCGTCCCTTTGCAGCGTAAATGGACAAATGTAGAAAGGTTTTAAAGTCCGTAACTTCGAAGTAATTCACACGCTCGCACGCACACACACACACACACACACACACACACACACACACACACACACACACACACACACACACGGACTCTCTCTCTCTCTCTCTCTCTCTCTCTCTCTCTCTCTCTCTCTCTCTCCACACACACGCACACCACCTGCTTCAAGCTGGAAATAGCCACGTACTGATGGAGACAATTGTGTGGCTGCCGTGGCTAATTACCGAAGACATCGCATTGCAAGGTCTTTAGCGCTAAAAGGAGTGGAGCGAGACAGGTTAAAAACCAGAAAGCTCTATGAGGACGATGTATTTCTTCAAGTCGTCTCTCTGATGGACCTGTCTATTAGCATAAAGGAAGACTTGAAACAAGCTCACACAGAAACGTTCGCTGAGGGTGCCGTTGCACGCGAACACAGATCATGCGCTAGTGCGCGCGCGCATACACACACACACACACACACACACACACACACACACACACACTTACTCGTACAGAAAGTCTGAGCCAAAAATCAAGCGCGCGCGCAACACACACACACACACACACACACACACACACACACACACACTACACTCAAAATGTACTCTTAATGAGTAGAATTACGCACAAAGAGAGAAAAGAGAGCTTCAACCTCATACACAAACGCACTCTCTTGCGAGATCTACGAGTAAGCGGTATCAGCACTGTGCTCAATACTCTTTCCCTCGTAGCATCATCATCATCTCATCATCATCATCATCATTATGATTATGATTATCGTAGTAGTAGTAGTAGTAGTAGTAGTAGTAGTAGTAGTAGTAGTAGTAGTAGCATCATTATCATTATCATAATTGTTGTATACATTGTTAGCTTGTAGATCTTGTACATATTGTTATCATCATTACAAAAATTTCCATTAGCCTGACCAATTGAATGCCCTAGTCATATACAATTAACAACTGCAAAATCTAAACCCAGACAAATAAGTACAAAAAAAAAAATCAGCAGTACACAAAATGTATGCCACTGTACCCAAGCGTAGAGCCACTCTTCCCTAAAATACCACCCCCTGTCTCCACCAATCCCTACCTATCAAACAAAAAACAATTACAAGTCGATTAATAAAGGCACTGGCCGAACGCATATCGCACTCCCAAGCAACACAATACAAATCAGTATGTCAAGCTGGAGGGGAAAGTTTTCAGGTTCGGTTTGAAAATGGCAGAATATGGAAGTTCAAAGTGAAAGAGGCCTGGTAGGCGAAAGAGAGTTGACTGAAAGTTTTACCAGTACCTAAACTGGGTGTATGCATTCACCAAGATCTATTGTTACTGTTGCTACTGATGTCGCTGCTATTTCTACTACTGCTTAGGCTGCTGGTACTATTACTGCTGATATTACCACTGCTGCTGCTGTTAGCACTACAGCTGCTGCTATTGCTTCTGTTTTGTTTTCCCCCCCCCTCCCTCCTCCTCCTCTCGCTCCTAGACTATTGCTGCTACTACAGCTACTGCGGCTACTACTACAGCTACTACTATTGGACCTGCGTACCCAGAAGGAATCAACCATGCTCAAAGTTCAGCTTCTCAGAAAGTGCCTCCTACACACAAATCAAATGTAGATTTAAAACTAAACACAAACAAAAACAAAACAATAACTCGAACACAATAGGATTTTTTTTTCAGAAAACAAAAGTCTCTAGGGTTCCTTTGCTGTACGATGCATCTATGTCAGAGGATATATCCTTTCATAATCAAACATACCCGGATTCTGTTTACTTGTCCTTGTTCTTCTTCCTTTTCTACTTCGACTAAAACAGTTTATTCATTACTTCCTTTTCGTCATGTTTTTTTTCTTCTTTGGTCCTTGCAGTTAAGGTTCACTTTCCACATTGGCAAATATACATGTTGCATGATTACAAGGAAATTAATGTAATATGGCAAAGGTATGCATCACATTTGTACGTAGTAGCACTCATTTCTAGAAGGGACATTTCAAACGTTTGCAAATGGTTTTGGATCAAATAAAAGTAGAGAAGCTGATATGACGTATAAGCAAATACACAGCGCTCAGGACTCAAAAATGCAAATGCAAAACCTCTTACAACGCAATAGATCTCAACTAATGATAATACTTCGCTTACATAAATGATGAATTTTTAAGCATCATTATCATCGTCATCATCAATATCGTTACTACTACTATTGGCATCATCATCATCATTATTAATGTTACGATTAAGAATACTTTCATAGGCCTATCCTCGGTTTACATCAAGCTCTAAGCATATTTTTGCAATCCACGCTCTCACTGCCTACCCGGGAAAGAGCCCATTGAAAAAGCTGCCTGCTAGCAATCCATTTAGTCGTTTCCTATGACATTCAGACAGTATCATTCATTCAGTTTTATCATTCAGTTTTTCCATTTTTCGCACAAGCTGCAATGCTATGTGTAAAGTGTCATTCATACCGACATTCAAACTGGCTTTCCCTTCCGGAAGATGATGGTGGGATTTTGCATGTGTGCAACATGTACGTTCACGTACGGAACGACGGTACACAGTCTCATTCGAAAGCACGTTTAAGAAAATGGAGTCAGAACCGATGCCGATGCAAAACAAAACAAAAAAATAAATAAAAAAAAATCACCCTGTACTGAAACGCCTTGCAGAGATTCGAACCGCAACCGCAGGGTTTTCAGGACTACAATACTCTACCAACTAAGTTATTCTGGCCCCTAAATCTATTTTCAAGTTCGAAAGCGATGAACAAGTTTTATCACTGTTTATCCTACATATAAAGAAAACATTTAACATACAAAATAATCTTATTATAAACGATCCGTTTTTATGGAAAACACATGTCTGCCATTTTTCTTCTCTATTTTTTTTTCTTTCTTTGTTTTTTTTTTCATTCCTCCAATGTTTAGTCAACAGACAAACAACGACAATGACTTTACCTGACAAGTAAATAATTTTGATTCATTAGACGTCTTTAAAAACACAGGAAGAAAAAGAAAAGAAAAAAAAAAACTGGAACACCGACATACCGTGCTGTTTATATGGATCTATGAATCAAGGTTTCGGAAGCAATACGGTTTACATTGTGACGGTGGCGTTTTGATGACGTGGCGGTGCTTTGGATTTTCCCATGTATAAGGACATGAAAAACGAAATGTCAGTACTTACATCACCAGAAAGCTTTAACATTCGATGAAAACATACTACTTTATAGATCGTTATCAATTCATAAACAGTAACGTAGCTGAGTTCAAGGCATGTGCCAAATTTGTGACAATCTCGATGATTGGATCGTGAATCAGCCCTTCAATCGGGTTCAGGATCATGTCTCGTTCCAGAATTAAATGGCTTCATCTTAAGTCACATTCCATCTTCATTCCAAGTTTCCATAAAAATCAATAGTATTTTTTTTCCCGCCATCCTGCTCACAGACGAACAATCCAAAGGACGTACTTCCCACACAGAGGGAAAAAAAAGAATGTCCCCGGGAAACAAACGGTTTGTTGGCATCACTTGTAATAGACTGACTGCGTGAGTTCGTTTGCAGATATGTTGTGGGGGCAAACAGAGAAGATAAGGGCAGGCAGTGGAGAGAGGGATGGGTTGGTATGCAAGAGTGAAATGCCAGAATCGGGATGGGGTATTTTCATTTTGTGTGCTGACAAGCATTCGTTCAGACAGGGACATGGATTAGAAAAGATTTTTTTTTTCTTTTTGAATGTGAGAACATCTTAGTTACGCAGAAGTCCAAAATGTTCAGAGCTCTGCCTGCATTACCTCGGCTGCCAGAAGTAAACCAGAAACTGGGCAGCAGCCTCAACTGAGCACAACTGTACTAGATGAACTCTACAGGAGTGGCAATAGTTTTATTCATAATCTTATTTTAAGATCACTAGCATACATTTCAAGCCTAGATATATGAAAACATTCTCTCTCTCTCCGTCTCTCTCTCTCCCTCCCTCTCTCTCTCTGTCTCTTTTTCTCTATCTCTCTCTGTCTCTTTTCTCTCTCTGTGTCTCTCTTTCTCTCTCTGTCTCTGTCTCTCTTGGCGTTTGCCACTCGGAATTGTTCGTGTGGCATGCTGATTTATCCCAAGAACGCTAAATATGCTGCCCTTCAGCTCAGCTCGCTCAACCCCTTGCCCTCCTCTCCTCCCCCTCTTCTCTACCTCCAGCTCTTTCCCACCCCCTTCCCTCCCCTTGCATACCCCCGTCTTCTTTCTCTCTTTATGGACACAGTCGGTAGTCCGACACATTGGGAGTGTCGTTTACGTCCCCCTGAAGAGGATGTTTGCAATGTTTTTAGCGTTCTTTTATGCTATGAGTTCAAAGCCAATGAGGCAAGAGCTGTCGGCGCCAGAAAGGATTGTAAACGTCCTAACGAATTGTTTCCTGTGACTTTCCTCTATTCTCTCTTTCCATCAGCTGAGCCATAGTTGTTTGCCGCTCAGCGCAGAACTGTTACAGGGGCAGCCAGTCCACAAGAACACAGCTTGTAACAACGGCAGTAGATTGACTAAATACCCCGACTCTTTCTGGAACCATCGCTGACTTCACAATTGAGAGAGAGAGAGAGAGAGAGAGAGAGAGAGAGAGAGAGAGAGAGAGAGAGAGAGAGAGAGAGAGAGAGAGAGACAGACAGACAGACGGAGACAGAGAGAGGGATCGAGGGAAGAGATGGAAGGTGGACTAGGAGGGTGAGAAAGATGAGAAAAGGGAGAATGTATGTTGAGATGGTGAGAGAAGGCGGATGGAAGAGGGGGGGGGGGGGGGGGGGGGGGGGGATAGGTGGGGCGAGGGTAAAAAAGTACAAAGAAATGTCATCTTCATTATATATGGGTATCAACAAGTTCGTATTTTTGTAGCCATCCCTCGCTCAATAGAGAGGCAATTATGAAAATAAGTAATCGACGAAATTTTTTTTATTAAAGACACGAATAAATTAAAAAAAAAAAAAAAAAAAAAAGATAACGAGAAAAGGGGGTGTTTAGAGAATGGCCCGAAAAAAGTAAATATGGAAAGTTTTATAGACGGACAGGCAGGCAGACTGGTGCTGTATCGTTCTAGCTGTTCTGTATCGACTGGTGCTGTATTGGTTCTTGTTGTCCTATAATGACTGGTGCTGTATTGGTTCTTGTTGTCCTGTAATGACTGGTGTTGTATTGGTTCTCGCTGTCCTGTAAATGGACTGGTGCTATATTAGTTCTGGCTGTCCTGTAATGACTGGGGCTATATTGGTTCTCGCTGTCCTGTAATGACTGGGGCTGTATTGGTTCTCGCTGTCCTATAATGACTGGTGCTGTATTGGTTCTCGCTGTCCTGTAATGACTGGGGCTGTATTGGTTCTCGCTGTCCTGTAATGACTGGTGCTGTATTGGTTCTCGCTGTCCTACAATGATTGGTGCTGTATTGGTTCTGTCCTGTAATGACTGGTGCTGTATTGGTTCTTACTGTCCTGTAATGACTGGCGCTGTATTGGTTCTCGCTGTCCTGTAATGACTGGTGTTGTATTGGTTCTCGCTGTCCCTTTCATGACTGGTGCTGTATTGGTTCTCGCTGTCCCTTTCATGACTGGTGCTGTATTGGTTCTCACTGTCCCTTTTATGACTGGTGTTGTCCTGGTTCTGGCTGTCCTGTAATGACTGGTGCTGTATTAGTTTCTTGCTGTCCTGTAATGACTGGCGCTGTATTGGTTCTCACTGTCCTGTAATGACTGGTGCTGTATTGGTTCTTGCTGTTCTGTGATGACTGGTGCTGTATTGGTTCTCGCTGTCCGTTTTATGACTGGTGCTGTATTGGCTCTCACTGTCCTGTGATGACTGGTGCTGTCTTGCAGGCTGTCCTGTATTTACTGGTGATGTATTGGTTCTCACTGGTCCTGTAATGACCGGTGCTGTATTGGTTCTCACTGCCCTGTAATGACTGGTGCTGTATTGGTTCTCGCTGTCCTGTAATGACTGGGGCTGTATTGAGTCAGACTGGCCCTGTAATGACTTACATGTATTTGTTCAGACTCGTCCTGCAATGACTAGTGCTGTAATGGTTCAGATTGGTCTTACAATGACTAGTGCTGCAATTGTTCACACTGGTCTTACAATGACTAGTGTTGCAATGGTTCACACTGGTCCTATAATGACTAGTGCTGTAATGGTTCAGATTGGTCTTACAATGACTAGCGCTGCAATGGTTCATACTGGTCCTATAATGACTAGTGCTGTAATGGTTCAGATTGGTCTTACAGTGACTAGTGCTGCAATGGCTCGCACTGGTCCTATAATGACTAGTGCTGTAATGGTTCAGTTGGTCTTACAATGACTAGTGCTGCAATGGTTCACACTGGTCCTATAATGACTAGTGCTGTAATGGTTCAGATTGGTCTTACCATGACTAGCGCTGTAATGGGCCAGACTGGTCGTATAATGACTAGTGCTGCAATGGTTCAGACTGGTCATATAATGACTAGTGTTGTACTGGTACAGACTGGTCCTATAACGACTAGTACTGTGTTGGTACAGGCTGGCCTGTAATGACTGGTGCTATATTTGTTTCAAACTAGTGTTGTTATGTCTTGTACAGTATTGGTACTGGCTGTCCTGTAATGACTGATGCTGTATTGGTACAGACTGATCTGTAACGACCAGCGCTGTATTGGTACAGACTGATCTGTAACGACTGGTGCTGTATTGGTACGACTAGACTGATCTGTAATGACTAGCTGTCCTGTATTGACTTTGGACTAACCTACAATGACTGGTGCTGTGTTGCTTCAGGCTGTCCTGTAATGACTTGAGATTTATAGATAAGGCTGTCCACGTACTGTGTCACCTGTCTTGTATGACTTGCGAAGAGTAGATTAGGCTGTCACGCTGTCCTGTAACGACTAGCAAAGTATACATTAGGCTGCTAAGCTGTCCTGTAACGACTTGCGAAGTATAGATTAGGCTGTCACGCTGTCCTGTAACGACAAGCAAAGTATGCATTAGCTGTCAGACCGTCCTGTAATGACTTGCGAAGTATAGATCCGGATGTCACGCTGTCCTGTAACGACTAGCAAAGTATACATTAGGCTGCCACACTGTCCTATAATGACTTGCGAAGCATAGATTAGGCTGTCATGTAATGACTGATGAAGTACTGGTTCAAGCTGATCCTGTAATGACTGGTGTGGTCAGCCTGTCCTGATATGATATTCATCAGGCTGTCCCAGAACCTGTAGTGTTGTAATGGTTTTATGCTCCCAATGATAACTGGTGTTGTGTCGATTCAGCGTGTCCAGGAATGACTACTGCTGTATTGGTTCGGAGTGTGCTTGATGACTTGTGAGGCACAGAACAGGCTGTCATGTAATAAATGGTGCTGTGCTGGTTCAGGCTGTCCCATAACGACTGGTGCTATACTAGTTCGGATTGTCCTGTAATTACTGGTGTTGTATTGGATCAAATCGGTCCTGTATGACGGGTGTATTTATTCAGACAATCCGCTAATGACTGGGGCAGCACTGGTCCATACTGCCCTATAATAGCTGGTGTTGATCGGTCAGTATTTCATGTAATGACTGCTGCTATAGGAATTCGGATTTTTCTGTAATGACTCGTGAAGCAGAGATTAGGCTGTCTTGTAATGAATGGTACTGTATTAGTTCAGGCCGTTCTGTAATGGTCGGTGCTCTATTGGTTCAGGATGTCCTAAAATACCTGATGCTGTATTTGGTTCAAGCTGTCCTGTAATGGCTGGCACTATGTTGGTTCAGGCTATCATGTAATGGTTTGAGGTGCATCGGTTCGGACTGTGCTGTAATGACTTCTGAAGTATAGATTGGGCTTCACGTAGTAAATGGTGCGGCACTGGGTCAGGCTGACTCTATAAAGACTTGTATTGTTTTGGTTAGGCTGTCCTGTGATAACTAATTCGATACTGTCAATAAAGGGGACCTGTGGAAGATCATGGCCAAATACGGATGCCCACCGAAATTCATCTCTATGGTGCGGCAATTCCATGATGGCATGCAGGCCTGCATCCAGGACAACCGAGAGAAATCTAATCCATTCCCTGTCACAAATGGCGTAAAGCAAGGCTGTGTTTTGGCCCCACTCTGTTCAGCATCATGTTCTCTCCAATGCTGACTGATGCCTTCAGGAAGGAGACGTGGGCATCGACATCAGATTCAGAACAGACGGAAAGCTGTTTAACCTCAAAGGGCTCCAGGCAAAATCTAAAGTTATGACAGAAATCATCAGGAACTTTCTGTTTGCTGATGACTGCGCTCTCAACGCTGGCTCAGAAACTGACATGCAATCCAGCATCAGCAAGTTTTCCGCCGCCTGCGCCAAATTCGGTCTCACCATAAATACAAAAAAGAGAGAAGTTCTGCATTAACCTGCGCCAGGCAGACCCTTTCATGAGCCTAACATCATAGTCGATGGTGTGACACTCGCTGCAGTGAGTGAATTCACCTACCTGGCAGCACACTGTTCTAGAACGTCACTATCGACGATGAAGTGAGCATCAGAATTGTAAAAGTATGTGCAACCTTTGGCAGACTTCACACCAATGTGGGAGATAGAAGAGGCATCAGTCTCGAAACCAAGCTAAAGGTGTACAAGAGCAGTTGTTCTCCCCAAGCTCCTCTATGCACGTGAAACGTGGACAGTGTACCAACGGCATGCCAAGAAGCAGAATCACTTCCACACAACCTACCTCAGAAAATTGTTAAACATGAAATGACAGGACAAAATCCCAGACAGAGGTGTTCGACCAAGCAGGCCTGCCGAGCATCCACACCATCCTGATGCTATCTAAGCTTCGGTGGGCAGGTCATGTAGCTCGCATGCCAGATCATCGGCTACCCAAGAGACTTCTACGGTGAGCTGCAACATGGAAATCGTTCCCATGGAGGTCAAATGAAATGCTTCAAGGGCGCTCTCAAGACATCCTTCAAATCTTTTAACATCAGCCCTGGCATATCGGAATAAACTGCTATGGATCGAGCTAGATGGCGATGCTCTATCCACAAAGGTGCCAATTTATGTGAAGAAAGGAGGACAGCTGCAGCGCAACAAAAAAAAGACAGGCAAGAAAAGCCTGCGCCAACAATCAAGGGCAGGTCTCTCACATTGCCTTCCAAGCTGTCACCGCACATTCCGTGTACGCATGGGCTTGGTCAGCCACCTGCGTATCCACAAATATCCCCCCCCCCCCCCCCCCCTTTCAATTCCTAGATGACTGAAGTGGTCCTCGTCGATTTGACGGACGAACAACCGTAGTTTGTGGCACGGTAGTCTTTACAGCGTGTTCCTGGTCAGACTAGATAACAATGCATTGTTCCTTTGACCAACGAATCGTGGATGGAATCTCCAATTCAGACTCAGGTTAAAAAGGATTCTCTTCAGAGTCCACATTTGCTAAGGTTAAACTCTAACCAACCATCCACCCCATCCAAGCCTCTTGGATAAGACTTTGAATTCAGGCCCTGTGCGTGTAATGCATGTATTGAAAGAATTGCCTACACGTTTAATCCTGCTCTGTCCTTTAAAGAAGAAGAAAAGCTATCTCGTGCCGGAAGAAAGGATGACAACCGAATACTTTAACACCATGTTCAAATATAATTCCCGAAGAGAGAATGTGGATACCTTAATGGTGGGGTTAAACAGAGTCCCATACACAAACATCTCATACTCCATACTGAATCTCGGAAGTTAACATTAGTTCTGACTCCGTTTCCCATACAGTCCTTCGAATGCGACTATAAGCCGAGGTTCCGTGTGTGTACGCACGCATAACATCTTGCACACACTTAAATCCCGTCACCAACTTTCGGAAGAGAAGGCCAGTTTGGCCGTTGGTATGGATGACACGTTACACATAGCATGAAGCTTTCTCGAAGATGGAGTATGGCTGCCTTAATGGCGGGATAAAAAAAAAAAAAAAACGGTCATACACACCAAACTCCACTTCCTGCGTACGCAGAAGAAGTAGTCAGGGCAGAGACCAAGCAATAGCACAGAGAAATGAATGAATAAGAACAGCAAGCTTACTGTCAGTACCTCCCCGGCTTGAAAGCCAGTGGGGATTTTCCACTAGACACTGCACATGACGTTTTGTTATTTGAAATATGAGAAGCGTAGCTAATCTATGGTATTCTGTTTAATATATTTTTATTCAGATGTAATCACCACCTTTTGACATACTTAAATTAAGTATCCCACCTCGAAACGACAAAGCCATAGGTAATTTTTGTTCATTTTTGATTAATTTGCATGTATACGGATTCCAATCTTTCTTGCCAAAATCTGTCACTCAAAATCGACTATCTGACTCCGTCCTCTTTGTGTTCTCTATCAAGTTCTGTGTTAGATCCTGTTCCTCTTGTCCACTCTAAATAACACTGGAACGATTAGATTTTATTCCTTACATTGTTTTTTTTGTCGTTTCTAGTTCTTGTTAGACAGCACCTCGAGAAAGTAACTTCCATATAAAGCTATATTTCTTATATAAATACCTGGTTGTAGTGAAGTAAATGGAAAAGTATTACAGATACGGATGAAAACCAGGATACTAGACTCCCAAAACGAACGAATCAAGAAATGGCAAAACGAAAGTTAGATTCTGCAGTCAAAGAAAAGGAAATTGCTGTCTTGTCATAACGAATCTGGATCGTTCGTGATAACAAAAACAAGGCAAGACAAAAGTTTGTTAACAAGGCAAGACTAAGTTCGAATACATACACGCACGCAACAGTTGAAGACATACAGCGATAATGGCGAGCAAAATGTGAATGGTAAAGTATTACACACGGCCCCAATATTTTTTTTTTTCGGGCAGGTAATGCAAATCTGTTGTGAATATGTGGAGTCCATTCACTGATATTAACAGATCTGACGTTGACAACAGACACACTCAACCACAAAAAGAAGAGACTGCGACGATGAGTAAAAAAGAAGTGGGTGGGGAAAAGGAGAAGAGCATACAAAGAAGAATAAGAAGGAGGAGAAGGATGAGGAGAAAGAGGAGGACGAGATTTATTAAAATATCGATTGGTTTTTTTTTCAGTGAGGATTTGAAACCTTGTCAACAGGCAGACTGAAAATCAGAATGTTTACAACAACACTCGAGATGAAATCGGAATTTTTGTAATAACGCAACTTACGAAAGACGTGCGCGACCAAGTTGCACAGGCTGAAGAAAAAAAAAAGTATTATCTTAACCTTTGCTAGGAGGTATCTCGAGGACGTTTGGGTATCCTCTAATGTCCT
>JADBJO010001881.1:217500-220000 GCA_016801955.1 Conus betulinus
ACAAGCAAACGAGAGGAGGAGGAGAGAGAGAGAGAGAGAGAGAGAGAGAGAGAGAGAGAGAGAGAAGAAAAGATTTAACGTGTGTTTATCATACAAAGGTGGCATTTACATATTTTTTTCGCTTTCAAATTATTTTACACCACCAAGTGTGTCTTTGAAAAAGTACCCAACATGTGGAAGACCTACTTTGAGTATCTGTATCATATCAAAGTCTCTCTCCATCCTTCTCTGTCTCTGTCTGTCTGCCTCTCTCTCTCTCTCTATGTGTGTGTGTGTGTGTGTGTGTGTGTGTGTGTGTGTGTGTGTGTGCTCAGCTGTCCATGCATGTACGTGAATGTGCATGTGCAAGTGTATGTTTTCTACTAGTTTGAGGAGTGCCACCGAATATGGATCGTTTCCTTATAAGAACCGCCGCCTCCACCGATTGAAGGAAGGGTTGTTTCGGGAAATCTGATTCCATTTCATCTTGCATCATCTATTCTGGTTCATTGTCACCAGAAATAATGTCTACATGTCACAAGGATGCAAGACTGTACGATTTCATGTACTTGAGTGACGTGCAGTTTAAAATAGTCGGGTGTTATCTATTTCTGAAGAAACAGATGTCAGTGAATATGAAAAAATCGTGTCAACACTACAGAAAGATATGTCAGTTGTGTCTCTGTTCAGTGACAAGGTTAAAATTTACGAACTTGAAAGATTTTGACCTATACTGCTTTAGAAAATGGTGTTTGAGCTCCCTAATATGGACTACATTGGGGTCTCCTATTATGGGACCATTGGGCCTCCTAATATGGATTACTTGGGCACCCTGATATGGACCTCTTGTGGTTATGCTATTACGATTCATATCTGCTGTAAAAGGGGTCCTTACCTGGGAAACTATGTAGGGACAGGATATATTTAAGTCAGAACTTGAACTTACTGCTATCTGGCGTGAGATCAATCCTGAATTACGTAGATATAGCCGGAGAAGGCCAACTTCTTTTGAACGAAGCAGATTAGGTTTCTTCCTGCAATCGAATTCAGTGTTAAAGATGCTGATCACTGTTTGTAGATGTAGATATTTCAGATACGAGTTCGGAGTTCAAATCAGGAGAAAAGCGCAAAAATGTAATTCGTCTTTGTTGAAAGGCTATGCTTACGTTTATAAAACTAACAAAGTTTTTTTTCAAAAATGGTACAACATTCAGTTAAAGAACAACATATATGGAATGCATTCCTGACGATGAAATTTAATTTAGGATATGAGGGTATCTCAGGTATTGTTTTGTCCTTAAAATATTGTAGTAAAAACTGAGTTAATGGATGATGCGCTGGTGGAAAAATGGTGTGAAGCAGCGATGTTTTCCTAAAGCCAAAAAAAAAAAAAAACTGGTCAGCTATCTGAAAACGGACGACCACGTGAGAAACTTTCCTTCATTGTGCTACAACACTGAGTTGATTTAGCATGAAAAAATATTTGTGACAAGCTCTACGCTATGATTATCTGTGCCTCAATTTGTTCAGCAGCTGCACCGTACCAGGGTCCTACCTGACTAACGTCACTTTGCGTCTGGTAGTTGGAATGTGGTCGTCCAGCGTACTGGTCATGGCTGAATCCAGAGCTTCAGCAGTGACAGTGGAGGGCGTCAGAATGGATAACTGGCCGGCTGGCCAGGTCCTGCTTCAGAGCACTGCAGTCAATAGTCTTAAGGTTGAGCACAGTGATGTACATTGGCTGTGGGCATGGTAGTCTGAAGTCAGAAAGGCTGACCACACAGAAGTGATCGGAGGTGAGGTCACGAAACGCCACAGTTTTCCCCGCCCAGGTGTCGTTTCCTTTGTTGTTGCCTTTTTTTGTGTGTCTGGAAAGTAGCAGAAACAGCTATCAGCCGTATAAATTATTCTTAATCTGAAAGATTAGAGAATCTGCTGTAAAGCATACAAATTACATCCCAAATCTGAAAAATTACAGAATCAGCTATCAAGCATACAAATTACATCCCAAATCTGAAAAATCAGAGAATCAGCTATCAAGCATACAAATTACATCCCAAATCTGAAAAATTACAGTAACAGCTATAAACCGTACAACTTAGTTTCCTAGATAGAAAGATGACAGAAACCGCCATAAAAGTAAACCTTTTTTTTCTAAGTCTGCAAGATTAAGATAAGTAAATGATGAAAATTATTTCGAACTTAAGTGAATTAAGAAAACATCTTCTAGCCGTACAAGATACCTTCCAAATTTTTTAGAGACAACGGGTGCAGCTGCAATGCTAACTAGTTACTTTCAACATTTGCAAATTATTTGATCAAGTGAAAGAGTGGTGCACACTAGTTTAGGCGTGTCTCTATAGGCCCTTCTGCATGTTTGTCTGTCCATCTATAGAGATAATTACTCATCTACCATCTGTCTACTATCTGTCAGTATCTCTGTTCATCTGTGTGTGTGTGTGTGTGTGTGTGTGTGTGTGTGTGTGTGTGTGTGTGTGTGTGAGCAGCTGCCATTCTCATT
>JADBJO010001881.1:225000-230000 GCA_016801955.1 Conus betulinus
GAAGGTTTTGCAGTTTTGTTCTTGTGAAGAACTTTTAGCACGCATGAGCGTTGCGGGAGGCTCGTAATATGCTCCTGCTTTCCTTTGCTACAAAATCGCAAACATAACAGAAGAAGCACCCACTACGTCAAATCTTCATCACTTTTAGATGCCTATGTAACCTACATGTAGTTTACGAGTTTGGTACGTCATCACAGTGCTTATCACCTGATCTTGCAACCCCCCTCTCTGTTCCTCTCTGTATATCTCTGTCTGCCTGCCCTCCTCAACCCCACCCTCTCTCTCTCTCTCTCTCTCTCTCTCCCTCCCTCCCTCCCTCCCACTCTTTCTCTCTGTGCGTGTGTGTGTGTGTGTGTGTGTGTGTGTGTGTGTGTGTGTGAGAGAGAGAGAGAGAGAGAGAGAGAGAGAGAGAGAGAGAGAGAGAGAGAATATTATACGTTTTTAAAACGTACAGCCTTGATCTTACAAAAGCTTAGTGTATACACTAAAACTGGAAAAACAATTTTTAACCCCTGTGAATGTAATCGAATGTCGGGATGTGAATTTTTTAAATGCGGGTTACAAGTAGGGGAGAGAAATATAGATATAAGTACGAGAACTGGTTTCCAACTGGAGCTGAACTGCGGATGTTTTCTTAAATCGAAATTTCTCAAAGTACATACACATACCTGACTCCTCTCTCTCTCTCTCTCTCTCTCTCTCTCTCTCTCTCTCTCTAAGTGTTTGTGTTTGTGTGTGTGTGTGTGTGCGTGTGTGTGTGCGCGCGGGCGCGCGCGTGCGCGCGCGCGCGCGCGCGCGTGTGTGTATACACTAAACAACACTCATGTCCTTCAGTTCCTTCTCTCTCTCTCTCTCTCTCTCTCTCTCTCTCTCTCTCTCTCTCTCTCTCTCTCTGTTGACTAAACGCTTATGTCCTTCAGTTCCTCTCTCTCTCTCTCTCTCTCTCTCTCTCTCTCTCTCTCTCTCTCTCTCTCTCTCTCTCACTCTCTCTCCTCTTCTCTGTCTCCGTCTGTCTCTGCTCCCCTCTGTCTGTGCCTACGCACGCACGCACGCATGCACAGATGTATAACAAACTATTTAAAATCCGTCCAAACCTGAAAGAGTTTTTTCTATGTTCCCGACAGGGCCTAAAAAGAATAAAGTCTTGTGCCTAAGCATACAGGCCATTCGTTTTACACCATTCTTATCTTTTAAAGGGCGAGGAAGGTCTGTGGTGCATTCCATGTCATGTACCATTCACGATGAAACATATTCTTTTAGAGTGTTGGGACTTGAATGATATGGGGCATAAAAACTTTACAGCAGACTCCATCAAAGCCTGGTTCAGAGATGCCCCGCCTGAGGTGATCTTTGAATTTCTGAAAGGTATTAATATTTTTCATCTGATCTAAGATTTTACGGAAGAAAGATTTTCAAAAAGTTTCCTGTGTGTTTTTAGACGGTGTATTTTAAAGGGTTTGTATAAATGATTTTTTTTTTTTAATGACTTGTGAGTTGATTTCAACGCGGGGACAGCCCTGGTATGGCTCTTTGCGGATGGCTTGGCTAAGAGCAACATAACCTGACCCTTCTCTCTCTCTCTCTCTCTCTCTCTCTCTCTCTCTCTCTCTCTCTCTCTCTCTCTCCTCTCTCTCTCTCTCTCTCTCTCTCTCCTCTCTCTCTCTTCCGTCTCTCTCTCTCTCTTCCCGTCTTCCCGTCAATCAACTATAGCATTCCCAAAACAAAACATGAGAGACCAAAACTAATTGAAACATTGCACGAAGTCACGAATCCTACGTATTCGAATGCATTGACACGAATTCTTCTTATCATCGCCCCAAATATTTTCTCTTTGACGTTCAGTCTTAAGACTGGATGCATGCAATTACTCATAATGTGCAAACCGAACTGGAATACAAAGGCAGTTTCAATTAAACGCCTGTTAGTATTTGTCAATACTAAGGTTTTAGATCTTTCAAGAAACATAAGTGTTTGAGGTTTTTTTTTGTTTGTTTGTTGTTTTTTTTTTTGTTTGTTTTGTTTTGTTTTTTTAAGATATACCTTACGCAGCTTGATGACCGTATTTAAAGTGTTTTCGTTCTGTTCACTATCATGAATAATAGTGAAATAGACGTTGCTGACTTATGTGATCCAGAGGAAATGATTTGCTTCAGAGAATATGTGCCTGTTTATGGCACTTGTATAAATGATTATGTTATCAAGAAAATTACAATCATTTTGAATTATGAAAAAAGTACTTTTACTTTTCCACTACATGGTTTCGAGTCCTAACATTAATATTAACGTTATCAATTATAATTCGTTTTGTTTATTTGCATTACCTTTTCGGCGCTGCAAGTATTAATGTACACCCCTTTGACATAAAGACCATTGTCAATAAAAACGTGTCTGAAGCGTCTCTCTCTCTCTCTCTCTCTCTCTCTCTCTCTCTCTCTCTCTCTCTCTCTCTCTCTCAATATAGATATAGATATCCTATCACTGTTTATTCGAATGTAAATTGCGTCCGTTATTGGCTGAGATTACTTAAAATGGGTAATTGCAGGTTACCCAGAAGAGCTTATATCTTGCTAAGGGATTTGGATAATACAGTAAGAATACTTGGGTTACGAGTATACGATTATGCTTACAGCAAAACGGTTTTGGTGATGTATGGATTAATCAAGGTGTGGGGAATGTGCGTGAATTTTTGCGCGTGTTTAAGCAGTGATTGATCGATTGCAGATGGCAAAATGTGAGTGAGCACTTGAATAACAGTGAA
Organism: Conus betulinus; assembly: GCA_016801955.1. Classification (NCBI taxonomy): domain Eukaryota; kingdom Metazoa; phylum Mollusca; class Gastropoda; order Neogastropoda; family Conidae; genus Conus; species Conus betulinus. The sequence goes on from JADBJO010001881.1 coordinate 227,759, forward strand.
CGTTTTAATACTGACGATATGTTCTGTGACTCGCTACACTGTGTACCGTAATATCTGTCCTTAGACATTGATAGACAATTGATAAAATTAAGACAAGGTTATGTTTTGGTACCTCCGCCTTGAAGTTGAAGGTGCATTTTATAGATACAGGAGGCATGAAACACAGAATCTATTATGTCCATTGCGTAATGTGACTGTTGAAAATTAATTACATTTCACATTGTACTGTCCTTTTAGACAGTTTAGAAAACATTGTATTGCCCCTAAGTATTACAAAAATTCAAATACGATCCGTTTCTGTTTATTAATGTCTTCTAATAACAGCGACACCGTAAGGAAACTTGTATCTTTTTGTATCCAGCATTCAAGGCGAAAGCGATCGGTGTATCATTATTTGTTGTCGTGAGTGCTGTATATGTGTTAATATGCTGTCTTTAGATTTGTTAGTCAGTATGATTTCTCGTACACGCCCCTTCTAATGGCGCTGTGGCCTGTGGAATGTACAGAATATATTCGAGTTCGAATCTCTCTCTCTCTCTCTCTCTCTCTCTCTCTCTCTCTCTCTCTGTACGTGTGTATGTGCGCGCGCACGCACATAACTGACTTAATATACAGAAATGTACAGTCCAAATAGCATTCTTTTAAAGAAATGAAGTTTCATATAATGACCAAACCAGATTTGTATGTCAGGCTTTGATCTGCTCATTGCGTTCAACACAACATAAATTGATAAAATGTTTTAGATCCAATTCAGACCGAGGTCTTGTTTCTTATTCCCCTTCCTTTTCAGTTTCTCTTTGTGTGCGTGCGTGCGTGCGTGCGTGTGTGTGTGTGTGTGTGTGTGTGTGTGTGTGTGTGTGTGTGTGTGTGTGTAAACATCAGAACGTGAAACTGTACAAATAGATCGTGTATTTCTTCTTAAACAGCGAGCTTCACAATAGTGAGCTGTTCATAATGTGACGATGATAATACAGTGGGTTACAGTTGCAGTGTTCAGTCTCCATTTCAGTGCGAAAGCAATGGAAGCTCGATGACCAATGAACGCTTTGCCCTGCATGCATCTGTTCAGTTTTGTGAAACACTGGTACACAGAAGCAAAAGATATATTAAGTAAGAAAACATTCCCTGTCTGTCGATCCGTCTGTCTGTCTCTTAGTATGTCTGTCTCTCTGTCTGGCTCTCTCTCTCTCTCTCTCTCTCTCTCTCTCTCTCTCTCTCTCGCTCGCTCGCTCGCTCGCTCTCGCTCTCTCTTGCTCTCACTCTCTCGCTCGCCCCACCTCTCTCTCTCTCTCTTGCTCGCTGGCTCTTCGCTCGCTCGCTCTCTCGGCTTTCTCTCTCTCTCTCTCTCTCTCTCTCTCTCTCTCTCTCTCTCTCTCTCTCTCTCTCTCTCTCTAGGTGTGTGTGTCTGTCTGTCTGTCTGTCTGTCACCCCCTTCTCTGTCTAATTCTCTCTGTGTCACTCTGTTTTCATCTGTCTAGTGTCTGCCTCTCTCTCTCTCGCTCGCTCTCTGTCTCTGTCTCTCACTCTGTCTCCACTCTTCCTCCTTCTCCACTTCTTCCCCCCCCCCCCCCCCACCCCTTTCTCTTTCTCTCTGTCTCTCTGTCTTTGAAACTTGTAAAGCGCCCTGTAGCCTACGTTGTTTGGATAGGCGCTATAGAAATTGTCCTCATTATTATCATTATTGATCAGGATACAGGAGGCTTACAATTACCGATATTACTCCTTTTTCTTCGCAGTACTAGCAACTATGAGTTCACAAAAAGTGGTCACCAATTCTTTTTTTTTTTTAAATCTCCGTTTCTTGGCAGTTTCTCCTTCTGGTCTAAACATAATGCGCTTCTTGTCAACCGGAAAAGCACAGATGGAAGAGTGTTGGACTGAAGATCAAAACGGCCGCGGTTCGATCCTGGGTTTCGACACTTTTTCCCGTGAAGGGATTCGAAGCGGGTGCAAGGCAAAGGGAGGCATAAAGGGAAGGGGGGGGGGGAGAAGACGGAAGAAGGGGCGACAGGAGAAGTGAAAAGGGATGGGATGAAGTGGAGGAGGGTGGCGCTGGGGACGATGGGTGGGGAAGGAGGGAAGACGGCAAGAGGGGGGGATGAGGAATCAAGTAACCTCTCCCCTTCCCCACTCCTACCGACAAGGCCGACGAAAACCTTTTAAATTCATGACATGATCGGCGCCGCATGACTCCAAAATCACCTTGATGATCCGGCAATATAAAGAAGACATAGCAAAGGAA